>JAUCBJ010007449.1:0-82180 GCA_032718475.1 Nemertoderma westbladi
ATACTTCAGACCTAACAGGCTGACACACTGTTACAGGGGTTATTGGTATTCCCTTTTGTAGGTTGACTAATTTGTCGCATTCTAGTGCGATACTTTGCTGCACTTTTTGCAACTCTAACCTACTTTCCCTTACTGTTCCCTTGAGCTGCTGAACAGTCTCTTCCATTTCCCTGACCTGCTGAGAGGAGCACAAACAGTGTTCCCTCAGCTGCTCGAGCAGGAGACCCATCTCCCGTCGTCCCTCAGCTACCCACTCAACCGCCGAAGCGGGAGTCGCCAACGTAGTAGCGGGCGAGCGAGAGACGACGGGCGATAAATTCTTGATATCTCGCTCGGCGTCCAGGACGGGTTCGGACTCGGGAACAATCCTACTGGGCACAGGTAGTTTCATGCTGTGCGTCCTTATCCCAGAACGAAGGGGGTCCTAGTTACAGGACCAGATTTGCCCTAGTAAGAGGGTCTATGCAGCTACAGGTGGCACCTCCTTTATGCTGCATGGAGGTGGCAAGTTTTCTTGATCAATGACCTAGAAGACCTGACCTCTACATAAAACATTCAACATAAAACTAAAACATAAAACAGCTTCACATAAAACACTGCTGTACTCCTTTTACCAGTAGGCCTACCAGTAGCAGGTATCTGGGTTTATAGTGTTTATTATTATTATTATGTTTAATTTCGTGCAGGAACATTAATGTAAACATTATGTAGCACCGCACAACTCTACTGTAGGCTACTACTGTATCTATAAACTAATATAAAGCAACTACAGTACCTAGCAGCTAGCACAATGTACTGTAAGAATGAGACGTTATTAATGGGCGCACCCAAAAAAAGAAAAGGAATGTAGAAACTATCGGCCATAAGTTAATAATGAAATACCAAAGTGTTCATAAATTGTATAGATTGAAAAGAGAATAGAGTACAAATTACTAATTGGATATAGGTTAGTTTTCATAGACCCCTAAAACAATATTCCAGCGAGATCTAAGCGTAGACATACCAATAGAGTTACAGGTACGAAGTATAGGATTTGAAGATATTGAAACACGATGTAACAGTGAAAAAATAGCAGTACGACAAATTGATTTAAAAGTATTGATACGGTTCAAACAAAATAAAGTGTTGGCGTCTTCGGTACTACAATATGAAAATAATTGACGGAAAGCGTAATTGTAAGCTACCTTTAATCTACGTAAGGATTCAACACGAAACACAGACCATAGAGAACAACAGTATAAGTTGTAACAATAAGTTTTGAAAATAATGGATTTTATAGGTAAAGAGCATTTATTAAACGTTCTGGCTAATTGATTACCACGACAATATAAGGTTGATTTCAAACGCTTAATGTCAGGTTCATCAGATAGGTTGCAACAGAGGGTATGCCCTAAGTAACAGTATTCTAGAACACAAGGGAGGATCATACCACAAAGGTATACGTCACCAGCTCGTCCAAATTGTGAAGGGATAAAATACATACACTTTGATTTAACGAAATTAAACATAACATCAAATTTAGCACCATAATCTTCACAAATTTTAAGTAAAGACCGTAAACCAAAAATACTGGGAGCCATTAAACTTAGATCATCGGCATACAATAGATGGTTGATTACAATATTACCAACCTTACAACCTGCAGGACATTTGTTCAATAAAATACTTAAGTCATTCAAGTATATGTTAAATAGAAGAGGAGAAAGCAAACTACCCTGTCGTACACCATTACATACAGTGAAGGGTACGCTTGTTGCGCTGCCCCAACGTACCGCTAGCAATTGATTGGTATACCAAAAATATAGTAAACGTATTACACCAAGGGGAACTTTAAGATAAATTAACTTTTTAAAAAGTTTTACATAATTAACACGGTCGAATGCCTTAGAAGCATCCAAAAAAGCTGTAAAAGCAGGGGTGTCTCTAGATACAAAATAATGGACTGTCTCTTTAAATGCAAAAATACAGGTTTCAGTACCAAGACCGGGTTGAAATCCAAACTGGTTCGGCGTGATATTGACACAATTCGTAATTAGCATAAGGAAGCAAAACTCTAACAACTTGGAACAAGCATTAGATGTGGCTATAGGTCTATAATTTAACTGATCAGTAAGTTTATTGTTCTTATTTTTAACGATAGGCATTAAGTGACTGGTAATTAACGAGACTGGCAAAAACCCATGTGAAATAAATGAATTGAATAGTAAACTAAGAACAACCGCCAATCGACACCCAGCATAATACCAGCACTCAGGCGCCAACTGGTCTGGCCCAGAAGCCTTACCAAGTTTAAGACTAGCTAAAGCCTCTTCCACATTCCTTGGGAAAATATGGAATCTATCAGATCCATCCCAAGTTTCAAACTTACTCTTTAAGAATGTAACGTCAGCCAAATCAGGCTCTACACTATTGTACGTAGATTCGTAGCCATTACTAAACAAATTGGCAATGTCCTCATCATTGTGGGCATTACCTATGATATTAGCACGTGGAACTTTTGTGTTACAGTGTTTTTGGGCGCAGTGCCAAAAATCCTTGCTGGAAGACAGGAACGACTGAGCTAACTTGTCATTTCTTATTGTTGCTTCATTTTTTCTACAATTTTTCAGCGCCAGTTTATACTGAGCGCAACTTTTACGTTTTAATTCCCATAGAATTCCAGAGCGAGGTTTACCGTTATCCCTCCAGTGTTGAGAAGCTTCAATAGAGGCTTCGCGCTTCTCCTTAACGAAGTCGTTCCAGCCAGGAATATGGACCCGCTTGTTATTACTACAATTACCGGGAGAAGTTACTGGTATATGGATATCAGTGGCGGTGCTGAAAATATTACAGATTTCAGTGTAACAATTATCAAGCGCCCGTAAATGGACAACATTACTACAATGAACATCACAGCAGATTATACTATCGAGAGGCAGAATCAAGTTGGAAAGATTGTCATTAACTTGATTTGTATAATTAAAAATGTTATTGGGCAATGCCTTGCTCCAATTAGGTACCGCAGTAAACTTGGGCTCACGATCAGGACAGCAGTGCTCCACTGAGCCCATGTTTATGTTGGTATCCATAGAAACCGGTATATGATCACTACCTACCAAATTATATAAAAGCGAAATTTTAGATATAGAGGTATGAAAATCGTTACTAGAAATAATGTGATCAAGCCACGAGACAGAACCGTGGGCTGAACTAATAAATGAGAAGGAATCAGTGGGTAATACAATTTTGTCTGAAAATGTAAGACCTGAAAAATTACAAAAACACTCCAGATCTTTACCAAAAGTATTAGCAGGGTTGGCGTTGAAATCGCCAATAATACAACTACGGCTACCGGGGTATTCGGTAACGATACCATGGCACTTACCCAGTAAAGAACTAAATAAATCACGTTTATAGATTGCAGTATTTTGTGTACTGGTAGTTGTATTCAATGCAACAATGAATGACAGTACCGGAAGCCAGAGTACACAGAGTAAAGAAGTATAGGCCTAGCCTATATAACAAATGCAGAAATGTAATTCATAATTTAATGAATTTTAATTCATTAAATTGAAATGTAGGCTACCGGTAAATAAATAAATATTGCATATAATAAATTTGTCGAGGCGTTTATGGGAGGCTAACCTGAAAATGCCTAGCAAGCCGTTATGTAGTTCTTATGAGTGTTATCAAGGCCTCGGTATACCTGCCGCATAGCAGGAACACTCACGAAAGTGTGGGGGTATATATATATTATCTAATATATATATCTTAACGGGATCTAGAATTAGTTACTGTAAGTATAAGGCCTCAGCACTTACAAACTGCTTCAAAAGGGCGGGATAGTTACGTGTAAACCGTTCCGTTATATTGTGTCGGTGGCTAGTAAATGTACGTATGACTTACATATATCACAGGTAGGACACTACGTTGGCCTAGTGCGTGATAAGCGCACGATTTACTCGAATCACTTGCATTGCTGGTAAATAATAGTTACTAGTTGGGAATAATATAGCAGTATTATGGACTCACACATTCGCATTAAATGAACCGAATCTTATTACTGACAGGGCGCAAAATACACTCACCGTGTGGAAATCGAGTTGGTCTGATCTCTGGTCCAATATATTCATCAACAAGTAATGCAATAATAGTAAATGCAAACATAAGTTGTAAATTGCAAATGATTAGTGATTAAGTTACAAATTGCAATGAAAGCAATTAGGTAAATATCGCAGGCCACTGTAACTAACGTGGCTCGCTGGGCTATAAAATCGATGTAATGTACCTGAATAATATCAAGTTAAGCCTCTCGTGTCAAAGCGGACACCAACTATATATGGATACAAACAATGCTTAATGAAAATAGAACAGCCAATAAGACGCAAGAATTCCGGCTTCGGTAGTTACCAATGAGAATTCAGTAATACAACTGTTGTTAGGACATATAAACAACTTTATGGGTTATTCAATACACACGAAGCACAAATATTATATGCACTGAAACCGAACAATAATCTGATAAAAATATAAGATTTCTGTATACATTTAGCATTGGCAGCAAAAAAATTAAAATAAATAAATACAGAAATAGTAGTGCAAGATTTCTGGCGTTTGTTAAAAACACTGAACGATGCCAATCCGGACTGCCGGATCAGAAAGAGGGTGACGGAGTCTATTAAATGGAAACCCTGTATCGATCGCGACCCGGGACGATGGTGGCGGAGTCCATTAAACCCGGGACGGTGACGGCGGGCTGGCGGAGCCTATTAAACCCGGAACGATGGCGACGGAGTTTATTAAACCCGGGAAGATGACAGTGGAGTCTAGTAAACCCGGGACGATGCGACGGCTGGACGGAGTCTATTAAACCCGGGACGATGCGACGGCTGGACTGGACGGAGTCTATTAAACCCGGGACGATGACGGCGGAATCTATTAAACCTAAAACGATAACTAAAACTATAACTACAACTGCTTTCTCCGAATTCCTAGTAATATATTTTGATCTTAATAATAATTATTCAACCAACATCAATTATTTTAAAGGCCAAAAAGTCTTGTCAATGTATAAAAATGGTAAAGACTAAATAGCTTAGAATTATAATTAATTTTGTTGTTTATACTGTTCCATAATTATTTATACTGTAAAGGGATTATATCTTTTGGCAGTCTACCATACTGTATGAGCGACCATGATGATAAAAGGAAATGTTGCCGAAATATTTTCACTTAATTGCAGATAGAGGGGGGGGGGGGGGGGGGGGACTTCGACGCAATCAAAATTCTTCCCTCTCCAGGTGAAAATCGACGCAAATAACAGCTGTTTACTCCTAAAAATAAAACTGTAACCTGTTCTATTGTTTTATTTATTCATTTTTGTTAGAATAAAGTGCCACCGTAACCTGCTAATTTCCCTTAATAAATAATTTACCATGAAACATGCTAATAATTTGCCGATGACAGTATTTGCGTCAATTCCCCATCGGGATCAGCCCCATTGCCAAGAACTCCGACTATGTATAAAGTAGTATTAAGCGGCTCTCTAGTTACGTAATAAATATTCGAAAACACTAAACTATTTACGGCCACCGTAATTATACAGGTTAATTTGCTTCTGGAAGGCGTCAGTAATTATTATATTCAGTTTTACTCGCTTCAGGTTATTATTTCCGTATATTACAGTAACTCTAGAACATTGCCACATTGTATGTATCCCTATAGGTTATTCGCTATATTAGATAATTCTTTATACTTATTACGAATGTAATAAAGTTTAAAAATATTATGAGTAAAACATGGCGAGTAAAATAACTTTTTTTGAAGAAGATTTTTAGAATGTTATTACACTCAGATTTTACTATTAAACATAAAAAATTATTACTATTAAACATAAAATAAAAACAACCGTTATATGTAACAATCAAAGGCAATACAATATTAAAGCACGAACAATCAAATTTAAATTATTTAATAATTAATTAATTATACACAATAAATTCAATAAGACCCTCCTTCACTTCCATGGTCTATTCGAATTGTGCCTTAAGGTAAGCGTTAATTGTCGACTATAGTAATGTCGACTTCCTCAAATTCTGAGTTATATGACATACAAATATGTCATGTCAACGTCGAGGAAAATTACGATAAGAATAAGTACTTTCTTGTCCGATCTATTGTAAATTTATAATCTGCAATCTACCTCCTACACAGTAATTAATTAGATAGGTTCCACCAGCAGGCAGCAGACACTGATTGATTCTGTGAGAAAGCTGAAAGCGTGCAGGGCCAGCATTATATTAACAGATTCAACGGCTTCTTCCAATGGAGACACCAATAACCGAAAGTAACGGACCGATAATTTCTTCTTGCATGATTGCCGATGACCCATTGCCCATTCACCCCGACTGAGGTCTCGGTATGGGTACGGGTATCCCCTCCCAAAACAACCAAGTCTCTATCTGCCTCGAGAAAACGAAAAACTCGATCGAAATGCCTTGGGCTGTCGGGGGGGTTTATCCGACCGTAATCACTAATCCTGTAATCACCGACCACTACGGATTATCCCCATACCCATAGAATTCCCGGTCCCGCAGGCCGCAGCTTCTGACCCAATTCGATAATGAATTGGAATTGGACTCCCACTTCCGCGCCGCAGAGAATGTAATCCTGTTATCTGGTGCGATACACGTCTGTCAGAAGCAGCCGTTCAGCCCTCCCCCAAGGCGATCCAGTCCGCCGCTAAACCCAGATCGCATCGCATTCCTCGTCGACGTCGACATAAGTCTGACTCTTCGTGCCGCACTCCATGCTCGGAGTAAGAAACTCGGCAGCAGCCCGCATTACGATCCGACTGACCCCGTGTTCCCAGTGTAGAAAATATAATCAAACATTACTGCTTTCATTGCTGCATTGAACACAACTACTGGTACCAGTACGCAAAATACTGCAATCTATAAACCCAGATACCTGCTACCGGTAGGCCTACTGGTAAAAGCAGTACAGCATGGTTTTATGTGAAGTAAATAATCATAATTTAGCGACATCTTATAAGCAACTAAATTTTTAATGTATGAAAAGACCAAATGAAATTTACGGTGGTGATTTGCGGCCTTTTCCCTTTTACCTTAATTAAATAATTTTACTCTTTACCTTACAAATAATTTTACTCTTTCTTTACCTTTTTCAATAATTTTACTCTTTACCTTCCAGATAATTTTACTCTTTACCTTCCAAATAATTTTACTCTTTACCTTTTTCAATAATTTTACTCTTTACCTTTTTCAATAATTTTACTCTTTACCTTTTTCAATAATTTTACTCTTTACCTTTTCCAATAATTTGACACTTTTCAACAAGCAGACTTGGCCTTAACTGTAATAAATTGAACCTTTAGGGGTTAAGTACTGGTATTCATCTAGCCTATATTGTACTGTACCCTACCCGTTATTGAACGGAACTGAAACAGTGTTAAATAAATATTTGAATTAGGCCTACTACATAGCTATCTATTACGAGCCGGTATAATGAAAATAGTGATAAAAAATCGCCACTTCAGAGGTAGGCCTAGGCTTAGGCCTAGACTGTAATTATAGGCCTGATGGTTAACCTACTGTAAATATAGGCCTTCTGGTTATGTAATTATAGGCCTGCTGTGTAGGCTGGACCTCGAGATAAAATGGCCCATGGTGGTAATAATTCAGGAAAAAGCAGAAAAAAATTACTTGAAAGCTTGCGTCATAACATAAACGATCAGCTTGAGGATATCGCTACAAGTTCTACCAGTACAGGGAGTAGGCCTACTTCAGGTTTAGCAGCAGGTGCTGTTGTGAAGAAACGACGTCCTTATAGTGGGCGACTACGAAAGTTGTCAGAGTTTAATTTTGTAACATTTGTCTTCAAAATACAACCGGTCCGAAATGAAATTAATTAGTAAGCCCCTCGGAGAGAGTACGGGTCTGCGAGTTCAGGTGTCAATGAATGCGCCAATTTCTCGTGTTGTAAGAGAAGTTACAGATATTGTATTTAGTGGCGATGATTCGGTTAATTTGCATCTTAAAAGTTTGAGGCATCCAAGTAAGAAAACTAATTACACCTGGTCTCTAGAAAATCTCCTTGGAGAAAATTTATCAAGCTTTGTTAGCCTACGCGATTATTGCGTTCAACGTTGTGTACCATCTTGGAAGATTAAACCAATCTTAGTTGGAAGGATTTACCCATCGGAATTGGAAGAAAATTATGAGGAAGCTGCTGTAGAAGATAACGCTATTGCCACTGTTTCCAGTACCGGTAGCGGTTCTATTGATTTATTGTGGGCTGAAAATGAAAGAGAAATAGGTCACTCCGAATCTGAAGATGAGGAATCAGTGTCACACATTATTGAGGCAGCTAATGATTTTGAATTGATGGATCAAGGTGTTTCGAGTGCTCGACGAAGTTCTCGCATTACCCAGAGGATCATTTGTGAAGTTTGCCATCATTCCCGTTTAGCAACGGATGTTGATTGTTTCAACTGTCAGGTAATTTCTGATGTATTTGAGTCAGAGCAAGTTGATTTGATGAAGACTACTCACTGTAATGATGATCTGTTATTGTCATCGGCCAATGATATAGAAGATGTTGAGGTTGATAGAGCTGAGGTTGCTTCCCTTCGGGCTGCTTATTTTGAACAATTACCCTTGACTTCGACTAGTTCGACCACCAATATGAGTACCCTCCTTACTAGCCCTAGTGCGTTATGCAATGACTCACCCCAATTAAGGTCTCAGAATAGCATTGGTGAAGTTGATGTGTTTCTTGTTCATGAGACAGGTCAAATTGTTCCTTGCACCGAAACTAAAGATGTCATAGCTATTGCAAAGTCTTGCCACTCAATTGGAGATGCACTTGAAGTTTTAAAATCGCCATTTAGCAGCAAGCAATTAACTCGCTTTGAAATTCCCCGTTCCCAGCTTGTTGACTGTCTATGAAATTATTGAAGAAGATGGAATTCAGAGTCCTTTTGTCAATGCGAAATTTATAGGAGAAGACGCTGTTGACACCGGCGGACCCATGAGGGAAATGTTTTCACTCTTTTTTCTTCAAGATCGCGGTGAGCTATTTCGTGGTGCGTATCCGAATATGACATTTCGCCACAACCTGACCGAAAGCAAGAAATTTGAAATCTATGGAAATATGACTGCTCTATCTTTAATTAATGGACTTCCTGGTCCTCATTGCTTAGCTAAATCAGTTGCATCTGCAACTGTTGGTGTTCAATTCAAAGCCTCGCTCGAAGAAATACCAGCTTGTGATGAAAAGGTTAAGATTATAGAAATATTTAATTCTGATGATACTGATTCGTTCAACAAAGCAATTACTAATTGCTTCGAACGTTTTGATATGGGATTTGTTAAAGCCAACGTTACTCATGACCAAAAGGATTTAGTAATTGAAACTCTAGCTAAGCATCTTGTGGTTAGTTGTGTTTCTGAGGAAATTTCGCACTTTAAGAGAGGACTTCAGTTGTTCGGAGTTTTGGACACTTTCAAGAATTTAAATTTCTAACTGAAAGAAAAGTTTCTGCAGACGATGTCAAATCTGCATTTTTGCCAGTTTATACATCCCCTCATGGGTCAGCGGAACATTATATAGAATGTCAGCTCAAGTACAAGTTTGACAGATTTCTTGCTAAGATTGAGAAAAAAGATGACTCGTCAATTTCCTCTTACTCATCATTGGAAGTTGACATACCGCGTAATATGAGGGTCAATCTAGGCGATGTGTTGCAATTTGGAAGCGGAAGTAGATACCCTGATTTTAAAGGCGAATTGTGTTTCGAACATAGCGATGGTTCACAGAGGAGATTACGTTCCAGTACATGTTCATACACAATAACCTTTCCCATGAATGACCGATATGTTAAATCAACGTCAGAAGAGTTCTACCAGAGAGTTAGTGAGGACATTCTAAATACTATTGGATTTGGACTACCTTGATTTACATTTACATTAGATAAAACTCATACTCATCATCTCTATAATGACTTCGAATTGTTACGAAAGTTATCTTTGATTTTAAATGTTAAAACTCATATTCATCGTCATGTTTATAATGACTACGAATTGTTACGAAAGTTATGTTTGATTTTAATTGTTAATGTTGTTTATCTGTGATATGTTTCACAATGAAAACGTTTTGTATCTTATAGTTCCTCCTTTCATATCCATAAGGGGGGGGGGGGGGGGGTTTGACTAATTAACCAAAAGTGTTCGTTCCCTTATTTAGGAGGCTTCGTTTTACCGATTATTAATAATAAATTTAAACAATTTAAAGAAAAAAGACAGACAGACATGTAGGTTTTTTTAAAAGTGAACTGTAAACTGACGTCCGAAATGAAATCAGCAACCAGGATACCCCCCATAACTAAACTTCTATCTAGTTGGAATGCTTTTTTTATATTTTGACAGACAGATAGACGGACAAACAGACAGACCGACAATCAGACATAACAGACTTCACTAAAAATTAAAACTGACTTCGGAAATGAAATCAGCGATCAAAAAAACCACAACAAAGAAGTTTTAGCTAGGTGGTATGATGTCCTTATATTTTTTATATTTTTTACAGACAGACAGACAGACCTAGATAAATAATAGTTTTTGTTAAAAGTGAAAACTGACGTTTGGATGAAATCAGCGACCAGGAACACCCTCATAACCCAACCCAACTCAACCCTCCCACCCCTGGGGGGGGGGGGGGGGGGGGGGGTAACATTTGATAATGAAAGCCTAGTTTTCAATGTGTTGACCTGTTGAGCCTTTAAGAAAACCGTATATTGTACCCCCACCAAATCGATGAGTACATACAGTAAAGTGTTGTCAGATAACTCAAACTGTTTTTTTTTACAATTAATAAAAACTAAAAAATTAAAATAGTTATTATTCATTGCTTAAATTCAATATAAACAAAACTTGTATTGCAAAATTATACATGATACTATTGTTAGTAGTCTTGTTCTAATCGATCAATAAGGTACACCAATGTATCAGCACAATCTGAGAGTGATTCACACATTTCAGGACGTTTAGTATCCGGTGAATCATTCAAGTAGTCAGTACCCAACTCACTGATGCTCGGGAGGCAGTGTGGCTTCTTCTTGGAGAAGTACTTCATAAGATCAAGCTGATCAATGTGTTCCGGGTGTAGGAAATTCGGCTTATCCAAGAATAAGATATCTGGTTTACCAGCTTTCACTAACAAGCCAGATTTCCGTAAATGATGAGAATTCCACATTTCTCTTATTGAATTCAGCAACCGTTGCAATAGATCCATATACACATACCGGATCAGTTCTATATGGATCCGATTAGAAGTAGTGATGACACTATAACCATCCAACTGAGCGAAGTGTTCAATCCAATGTTGTAAGCCAAGTTTTGGAAATTGGCTCCACCACGCCTCAATCCTCTGATTTCGAGAACTTTTACCGGTATCGGTGTCGTACTTTGTAGCACGAAGGCACCGTTCCTCTACATCATTGAATGTTCCTACAATTTATATTGGAAATTGTTTTTGATAAGATGAATAGGCCATATATCTTATGTATAGGCTCCTATACATAGTGTCAAAATTATTCATGAATATGACTTGAAAGATGATCAATTAGTAAATTTAAAATTAGAAAAGTAATCATCACTTACCTTTATATATTATTTCCACAATAAGTGGTGGCCAATTATCTGTCTAGACGTATACTGGTATACAATGCAAACTCAGAGGAACAATTGCAACTTGGTTACTGTAGTTATGAGCTGGATAGATATGAAGTAAAATATTTTTTGCCAATATTTTAAAAAATGAACTAGGCCTACATATACGGTGCGATATATTGGCGGGAAGAAAAACAATGGAAAATTTACAAGCAATTTCATTTGGTTATATATTAAACCACCGAATTAAACCACCATTACTTAGCCCTACTCATTGTAACCTACTTGCGCGTACATTATTTTGTATTATACGATTTTACAATACAGTAATAATTTATCGAGATTCAAAACATCTCAAATAGGATTTAGATTACAAGCACAAGTAGGTAACATTATTACTAATTATGCAAATTACGTTTAAAATTATTACACAAAAATAAAGAAATATCATACATGAAAAATGTTGAAACAATATTATTCAGAAATAAAAATCCTGTCACGATGAAGTAAAAAATATCTTATAACTGTTTGTTGGCTGTTATTGAATATTAAACTTCAGCAGCAATAATGTATGTGTCTATTGCTGGGAATGCACTGCTACGTAATTTCAGTAGATTAGAAATTGTCCGCGTTATTCATCCAATCACAATTTAGGGAGTACATGACATGTTTTCTGTGAATTCCCAACTAAAGTGTAACGTTCATTTAACGTTCAAATATTTAAATTGTTGATACGTTGAAAACCAACGGCAATGTAACGTTTGATTAGACTAAGTTTTAAATCGTTATTTTTTAACTAAACTATAACGTTGATTGAACGTAGGATTATATTTCAATTACTAAATGTTGATTTTCAACTAAAGTGTAACGGTTATTAACGTTTGATTATTGTTAGTTTTGGCAATGTTAGATTTTAACGAAACTCAGACACAAATCTAACGTTAGTTTAACGTTCACTGTTTGCAGGGAGCGAGCGGGAGGTACCCGGGGCCGGGACAATGGCAAGGAGCAGCAAACAGGGCGTAGGGCATAGGGCGTTTATGACTATATAGGGTTTTTGCGATGCTAATCACGAATATGACACTGAAATATATTGTACATTAGGGCGGTGCGTTTTTTACTTTTTTTCGATTTCATTGTTCTACCGGTGCACAAAAGTTGCCAAATGGTAAAAAAATAAGGCAAAAAAAATTTCTTTAAATTTCGTCTATATCTTCACGGATCCCAAGAGGGTTGAAGTTTTGAGCCATCGCGATGCACCATAATGAAATTTATAGCAATATTACACATTAATGAAAGATCAATGACTCAAGAAATAACTTCCTGCATGCATCAAATGTCCTCAAATGGGTCCAAACTTAGTTAGATACCAAAGTTTTAATTTTAGGATCAAGGGAACTAGTGCCACAGGCACATGGACGGAACCAACCATAGACATATCACTGCAACAAATTGATTTAGTGTATACAGACACCTTGAAAATTAAAGAGTAGTCATTAATTCACTATGGTTTTTGTACAAAACGTGTGGAATGGGTCAACTCAATACCAAATATTAATTGGTGGATATAGTCTTGACATTTTGTAAAATAACTTAAGAACTAATGACTCTACCCTTATTTTGAACGTGTATACACCCACTACATCGATCATTTCTCTGATGTGTATATTCTTGATTCCTTGAGATAATTCAAAGTATCATATTTTACTGTATTTGTCCATATCACATTAAGGCGGTAATGTAGACTTGTGCCAGACTTCACATTTTCTGCGATATCTCAAGAACTATTCGCTCTACGTTTGTTTTGAAGGTGTCTACCCCCACTAAATACCCATTGCGGTTCTAATAAGCATATTATTAATGCAATAGGAGAATTCAAAGTTGGCCATCGCGAAAATTGAGAATTATCATCACTTGCGCCAAATGGTAGGTTCTGTCCATGTGCCTGTGGCACTAGTTCCCTTGATCCAAAAATTAAAATTTTGGTATCTAACTAAGTTTGGACCCATTTGATGACATTTGATGCATGCAGGAAGATATTTCTTGAGTCATTGATTTTTCATTAATGTGGAATATTGCTATAAATTTCATTATGGTGCATTGCGATGGCTCAAAATTTCAACCCTCTTGGGATCCGTGAAGATATAGACAAAATTTAAAGAATTTGATGACATTTGATGCATGCAGGAAGATATTTCTTGAGTCATTGATTTTTCATTAATGTGGAATATTGCTATAAATTTCATTATGGTGCATCGCGATGGCTCAAAATTTCAACCCTCTTGGGATCCGTGAAGATATAGACGAAATTTAAAGAATTTAAAGAATTTAATCGAAAAAAAGTAAAAAACGCACCGCCCTATTGTACATTGTTGATTAGGGAATTTTTGGATATGGATGTTCTGGAATATGAAACTTTTAATATCCTACTTTAATTTGAATCTTTTTTTATGTTTGTGTTTTGTGTTGAAAGTAAAAAATATAAAAGTCCGTAAATTTGTTTGTTTTAATTTTTCCATCAGTCAGTCACAGCCCACTAAACAACTATCCCATCCAAGGCATATTATATACTTGGCATATAGTACGTCTTGGACCCATCCCAATCTAGGATGGCTAAAACGACTATCCTTATCTGATCTGATCTGACAGTATCTGACACTTGTTCCACCTTGGTTCAGAGCCCACCTTGGTGTAGTGGTTATATTGCTTATAATAGACGAAAGTCAATAGGCTACGGTTAATGTTATATTTGATTGCGTCGCGGATAAAAGAAAGAAGAAGTTAAAGTTGTACATCCATTAAAATAGCATACGACAGTGTACAGTAGATCAAAACGGCCTGACGGCCGAATTAGGATTTATAAAATAAAGAATACGTAAAATCAACATATATTTTTTTAATTTATACAACAATCAATAGACATTGAACACATAATTTCATTAACAAATATTGCGAAAACATAATTTAAATTAATTTGAAAAAGGGTTAGACCCTTAGAATGGCCCATGTGAAGAATACCAGACTTTCTGCCGTTATATTTCACTTTGCAGGTTACCCCATGTGAAGAATACCATACTTTCTGCTGTTATATTTCACTTTGCAGTTACCCCTATGTGAAGAATACCAGGTTTTCACTAAAAACACAGGTTACAGAAGGGCCGAATCTAACCAAAACAATAAACGAATTAGTATATGTACAGGTTATAAGACAGAAATAAGCGCTATAATACACTTAATAAAGATAAATTTAAAAAATAAAAAAATCTCCATAGGCCTATATAAAATTCTAATAAAAAGTCGACCGAAAAGTGAAATCCTGCTATTCATCACATGGACGGTTAGAATAAATAATCCATGAACATTCACTGACTCTGAAATATGTATTCCGTATTAATCAGTCTATCTACATTCTATACGTTATGTGGGCAGAAAGGTAGACCAGCCTAAACTATACCAGAGGCTAGGTGAGTCGAATAAACATTTTCATTATTTGGTCTGTTTTGGACAGGGAGAACTTGCGAGTGATAGAGCAAGGGGGGTCGCCACGGAACTGATTGAATTGGGGTGGTCTGGGGTAATAGAGCCAGACGTAGTGTACGTAGGGCCTTACTTAGTGGATGCTAGGGGAATTAAGTTAGTGGGATGGGCGGACCCGCACGATGGCGAATCCGAGGTTAACACCGAGGATTCGGTGTCATCGGTTAGCGAGAACCCCAGAAAGTGGGAGAAAGTTAGTAGGACAGAGAGGCGACGGGAGTCCGTCCGACCGATAAGTCCGCTACATCCTTCCGCAAAAGCAAGAAGGGTGTTAGAGATAGATCTGGTGTGTCAACTAGACATTGTGGTGCTGGATCAGAAGGAGTTGGAGAGGCAACTAGACGAGGGAACCGCATTATTAGAGAGAGAGAGAGAGTTAGCGAGAGAGTGTAAAAAGAGGGCCGAGAGGGTGGCGAGAAACGGTAGAGAGCGGGAAGAGAGAGAGAGATGAACGAGCGCAAAGAGCGAGAGGCTAGAGAGACGAACGAGCGCAAAGAGTGAGAGGCGAGAGAGACGAGCGAGTGCAAAGAGCGTGAGGTGAGGAGGGTTGAGAGGATTGCGAGAGAGAGAGAGTTGGTCGACCAAAGTTAGAGAGAGGACAGAGAGAGGTAATGGAAACCTTTGTTAATACCCCACTGACAGGCACTGGGCAACAGACCCAGGACTGGTGTAACCATACGGGGGGGGGGGGGGGGGGTAATAATAATAATACGTTAGAGGGAATTAATATTAATAGTACCGTAATAGACAACCCCAATCAAACCTTTGTTGCAGGTAATAATATTTTACCCAGTAATAATAATTCTAATTTAAATGTGCAAAATAATCCAAATAATAATTCTAATTTAAATGTGCAAAATAATCCAAATAATTCTAATTTAAATGTGCAAAATAATCCAAATAATTCTAATTTAAATGTGCAAAATAATCCATATAATAACCCTAATTCTGAACAAAATAATTTGAATAATTTAAATAATTTAGGTAACAATGTTGCGTTAGACAATAATCCCGGGGAAATTAATCAAAATAATATTATCAATAACGGTGCAATTAATACGAACGTAGGGGAGACAGGTGGTCCGGCCAGCGAGAGCCTGCAAGGCCACGTAGTCACACAGGGAGTAGCGGGGGTGAGTCAACCCAACAGGAGCCTGCAACGCCACGCAGTCGCACAGGGAATAGCGGGGGCGAGTCAACCCAACGAGAGCCTGCAAGGCCACGCAGTAGCACAGGGAGTAGGGGGGTGAGTCAACCCAATGGGAGCCTGCAAGGCCACGCAGTCGCACATGGAGAGGCAGAGGTGAGTAGATCCAGCCAGGGTAGAGATAGTGCGTCGACTAGAGAGGGGCGTAGAAGCTAAGTAGGAGGTAGCGAAGTAAGAGGTGGCGGGCACCCCACCACGAGAGGGGGGGGGGGGGGGGGGGGCATAGAATGTCCCACAAGTATCGGCGGACAATGCACGCGGCGAGTTAGGTGAACCGCGGCACCCGACGACAGAGAATAGTAGGGGGATTACTAGTATCCCCAGGAGCGTCCAACCGGGTAGAGAGAGAGAGGTTGGCGCTGTGAGCAGGCAAATGACAAGACGTCGAGCCCAGTCGGAAGACGGAAGAAGAACAACGGAGTTTATCTGGGAGGTCGAAGCGAGATCTCACGAGGGGGATCGCTACACTGAAGAGAGAAGAAGCGAAGATAATAGAAGAACGGTTGCTACGAGCAACCGGAGAGCAAGGACGGACAGTGAACTGTCGGTAGCAGAGATGGAGTTAGAGAGTCAGTGGGGTCGAACTCCGGGAGATTGCCATCGCCCCAGAGAGATGCTGCCTGGTGAGATATATCACACACTGGGAGAAGGGTACAGGATGTACCGGTGCGAGGACGAGGACAGGAGAGGGGATCGAAGGGAAACTTCCTGACGGGACATAGCTGCTGATCGAGAGTACGGTAGTCGCGGGGAGGTCTTCTTGGAATATTCGAGAAGATTAAACTTCGGTCCGGAGGGACACAGGCAGACTGCAGGACATACTGTAGGCCTTACTGCACATACTATAGGCCATGCTGGAAGAGATAGTGTAGGCGATAGGGTAGCGCAGACAATGGGATTAGACCAGGAAGTCGTGGCATACATACCGGTAGGTAGGCAAGAGGTGAATAGGCTTGTACCGGTACCTGCACTCCAGTATGACTATAATATGCAAGGATATAACATATACCCAGGGGAGGGGGGAGTTATTGCCGGTAGGTGTATGGACCCTAACATGGTAACATCAACCCCAATACCAAATATAACACCGGTGGGGGGGGGGGGGGGGGGGGGGGGGCAGGGTGACATTCCCCCATTACAATATCAGCAATACACTCAACCAAGAAAAAAAACCCCGAACCCCTTAGACCAAAATAAATCATATGACACAGAGATATGGAGGGGACCGTTACCCCCAATGATATATCCAACGCAGAAGAGGTCGACAGGCCCGATGGGCAAACCGCACCCAGCAGCAGGGGAATCTGCACAGCATCCATTGAGCCCACTAGAAGTACAAGCGATGGGAATGGCAACACTCATCGACGCGCTTAAGACCAGGATCAAGCTGCCGCCAGTGGAGCCATTTAATTTCGATGGAAGCAGACTGGAAGAATATCTGCAATTCCGACGCATGTACAGTAACGAAATATTGACAAAGAACCTGACACAGGCGGAGTGCCTAAAATATTTACAAGTTTAAACAGGGAGCCCAGCATACGACATCGTGAGGCAGTATCAAGGTATCGAAGGTGGATTCACAACTGCATGGCGGGCCCTAGACAGGGAATACGGACATCCTGCCAAGATCATCCGACAAACCCTAAGGGGAATTACATCAGGCGGATTACAGGATAACCCTCTCAGCATCAAGACTTTCGCGAATAAAGTCGAAAAGGCGCTGATTGTGCTGAAGACCTTAGATGCAATAGCGCAGGCACTACCCATCTGGCTAAGAAACAAGTGGATAAATATCGCCTTCTCCACCCAGGAGAAGAAGGGTGTGGAGCCGGGCCTAGAGGAGATGTCGAACTTCGTCAATTACGAGGCAGAACTAATCACAGACCCAGTCTACAGCAAGGATAGTCTGGGGAGGGCGCCGACAGCCGAATACAACAGGCCGAAACCAGAGCACAGTGCAGCAAATGCGTTACCGAAGTTAAGACAGTCACTACCATACACGGCAACACAGGGGACTACAAGTCCACAGATAGGTGGGAGTAGGGCCACACCGTGGCATGAACAGGGACAAAATAATAACACGAACAGATACAATCCCAACGAACCCAGTAGGCCAAACCCAAATAATAAGAACGCTAGACAGCTAAGTATGAATACGCGCGATACGCGATGCGCTGTATAGAGAAGGCTATAACCCGAAAAACAAATGCCAATTACACTCAAACGCATTCCATCAGACCATGAACTGCAAGTATTGGCAGGCGTTGCCTAAACAAGATCAAGTAGCCTATGCAGATATAAATGGACCATGTCATCGATGCGTGGTAGAAGGACACAGATTCGGAGAGTGCAGAGAAACATCGATAGAATACGACGAAACTGATGAGACTGGAGGCCAAACTATGGATACGAGCACAACGGGAGCAATGAGAACAGTACTACTCGAAGTAGTACCAGTGAGAATAACAGGAGAGGACGGGCTATCGGTCACAACATTAATGTTGATCGATAGTGGAGCAGCGTTCACGCTAACGGAGGGTTGGGTGGCCAAAAAGATAGGGTTACGAACGAGGCCAAGCAAGATGGCGGTAACCACTATCTCGAGTAAAGACGAGGTCTTCAAGATGAGAACGGGGCATTGTAAAATATCAGCGATAACGCCAGAGTGCGATTATGGGGCGACCATCGATCCCATTCAAATAATAGAATCGATTAATATTAATGCCAGGCGACCCACGAACTACCTTTGGGGAGGGCGACACAAGCCCTAAAGCCACAGAGAGAGGTGAGAGGTCAAACCACCTCGGAGGGAGAACACAGCTAGTAGAGGCTAGTGGCGGGGGGAAACACTCATAGGGAGTGCCAAAGTGACAATTAGTATATAAGCCAATAGCAGGCAGGGGAGCACGTGAACAGAGATAGGAAAGCATCCACTGGGTACAGAAGGCCAAGTAGAGTAGGAGGTGAAACCAATATCTGTGTGTATCAATCATATAACTATTCTGTATTACTGATATACTGGTCAGTTCATTAATCACAGAGTTGCAGACCGGTCATAGTTTTCGACCATCACCAATCAATATCTATTACTGATTTACTGCTGTCATTCTGTATTGTGATATCAATTACATACTGATTCTGTGCTATTATCATTTGGAACATTAACATTGAGGAACACAAAACTGTTATTTTCCCGAACAGCTTTCAGCCAAAAGGAACACTAGCCCAGCAAATCTAACTCGGTCGGGATCTACGATCCCGTCACACACGCACTCATCCTGATATGGCCCGTACAGATACAGTGTCATTCTCCTCTTGCCTGAACCCACCACGTCATAATATCTATGTAGGCCTATACGTACATCATTTTCTTCCTTTGTCAGTACCGTCGTAGTAGGCTTAATGGGACATTCTGATGGGCGTTCCGGCTCGCAGCTCCCTAGCTCCAGGTACTCCCATTCCCCGTATTTGCTCCTCCTTGCTGTTGCCGTTGTTCCAGGAGCCCCTGTTCGCCCCTCCTTATGCCTTGCCGTTGTCCCGTTTACTCTCCATTCGCCATATAAATAAGCAAGTATACAATGCTGCAGTGCTTGTACCGGTGACTGCTGTACTACAGTACTAATATAGCAGTCCCTGCAGCAACAAACTGCCCCAATTTATACAAAGACTGTATTAGGTATCTGAATGTTGATATAAATTGAATTCGGAGGCGTATAGTGACGTCATGACCAATCACAGATCGTTTTCATATTTTGAATAATTTTTAAACTGAAAACACAAATATCTTGGCTATTTTAGCATCTTATTGAATTCTGTAAACGCCGATGTGTTTCTGTGATATTATTGCATCTAATTCATCTGGTTTTCAATTTGAGTCGTGTACCCCATTGTATCCTTGATGTTCAAAGCTCTTAATGTAACTTGTTTTGGTATCAGTATTGAGTTACTAGTTATGATAGAATTCCTCTGCTCTTCTTTGAAATATAATAAAATATAAGCTGCGTGAGTATTCACAGAATTTGAAAAATCTTTGGAATTTCGCTTGGGGCGAGTATATTGGCATTGACTACCATTGTCGTTCGATTTTTGAATCTGGGTCGAAGAGACACGATCCAGGATGATTCCACTAGAATGAAAAAGTTCCTCAGTATATAGATTCATTGCAGATTAAGTTGATTAATATATTATAGACAAACTAGGCCTAAGGACTAAACACTAAAAACTTTTAGTCTAAGGGATTGACAGTCTAAGGGAAGTCTAAGGTTACCCCCCTAAAGTTGCATTTGGGTTTAAAATGATTGCACAACAACAAATATTAATTTTGGATTACTTCTTGCTTGGCCCCAACGTAATTGAAGCTATCATTTCATATTTAGTACAAGCTTTCAGCACCAGTTTTTGTGGGCTTATAAACACTGGTGTTAGACAAGGTTTTTGCATACGGAAATGCTATGCTAATTTCCCTCCGTTATTTATGAATGTCCAGATTTTCGGACAGTTTTCTTCTCTTTTTATTACCAAATGAGTTATAAAATGTTCATTCAACCATATACGTTATTAAATAAATTGTTACTAATAAGTGGCTAATCTTCTGTATTTAAGGCCATGCAGAAAAACCACACAAAAGAATTGGCGCCACAAGCAATGCACTACCCTAGATCATACAAACTATAATTTTTACTGGAATTTGGAATGTCATTGCATAGAGTGTAAGCATATGCAATGTACATGCATACTGTGCATAGCATTCTATTGGATGTCTATTGTTTGCCACTCTCACTGGGGGGTCGTCGTCTACCTCTTACATGCAGATAAGAACAAAGGATAGAACGATTGAACACAGGGTATATGCTGTGTAGAATGTGATAATGTGTAATGTATTTGCTGGCACATGTGCCATTTCTTAATTTTATTGGACCACAAATTACAATAATTAAACCTTTAAAATGGGGCATAAGTATAGTTTGTTGTAGCAACTGTCATAACAAACTTTATTTCGACATACAACTTTTATAAATTTTATTGAAGTGACGAAAAGTAATCCAGACACAGGTGAGTATGGGTTACTTTAAACACAGCAGCTCTACTAATTACATTGTGTTCTGAATATATTATTACCATCAAATTAATAACCTATATAACTTTTTGTGTCCTTCTTTAACCCTATTAAACCCGGTGGGGGGGGGGGGGGGGGGGGGGCGTCAATATGACCCCCCCCCCGTGGTTTTTTTATTATAATTCTGAAACGAACGCAGTTGGGAATCTGAAATTTTATGACATTTCCTAAAAATCTATTGTCTTCCTAGTAGTGAAAATCGTTTTCAAAAATATTGGGTAGTTTTCGAGTTATAGCACCATTTTTTAACCCTACTTTTGGCACTTTTTTTGAGACGTTTTTTGAAAATTACATTTAATTAAATATGAATTGTAACATCTCTATTTTTGATTTACACCGGTTTTTTGGTGTTAGCAATTGGATGGAATTCATATAAATTGATTTAGAAATTTCAAACATGTAGTTTTCGGCGGGTGCCAAATTTTGGTGCCAGCACCAAATTTTGAAATATGTCAATTTTGTAAATTGATTGTTTGAAACTTGTTTTTTACGCAATTGGGGTTTTTTGGGGTTATGGTTTCGATGAAATATATACGAGTTGCACCAAGCGTATCAAACTTGTATTTTTCGGTGCTGGGTGCAAATTTTGGTGCTAGCACGAAATTTTGAAAATCCATTCAATAGATAAAATTGCTTGTGACAAATTGTTTCTCTAGTTTTAGATGTTTATGGCTGTTCTGAATTCAATGGAATATATAATTATCGAACTAGACATCTCAAACTTGTATTTTTCGGAAGTGGGTGCAAAATGTGGTGCTAGCACAAAATTTTGAAAACCATCAAATATATCAATTGATTGTGTCACCTTGTTTCTTGCGTTATACGGGTTTGTGAGGGTTCTGAATCCGATGGAATCAATAAAAACAGCACTGGACATTGCAAACTTGTACTTTTTGGTGATGGGTACGAAATTTGGTGCTAGCACCAAAATTTGCCAAATTACGCCGAAAAATACAAGTAGCAATGATCTGGCATATTAGAAATGTATTCCATTAGAAAACCTGGAAATGTGAATTTATAGCATCGTATAAGTGAATTAGAAATTTTGTGTTCTAACTGAAAAGTGCTGGTTACTTGTTTTTTTCATTTTTTTCCTACGCAGAGAGGACTAAACAGCCATTTATAGTAATCATATCATTTTTAAATATTTTCCAATGTATTTTGCGCCCAAGAAAACCTGTATTGAAACACAATTAGCCGAAAAATTTAACTTTCAAATTTTGTGAAAATTGTGCACTACTTGTAATTTTGGTACTGCAATATAACCACCCCAGTAAATTTTTTCGAAAATTTTTTTTTCGGTCGGATCCAGACTCGTGATACCTACGCACAAACAAAAAATCAGACGTTTTCGTAAAAATATGTAGATTTTAGAGGGGGGGGGGGGGGGGGTCAATATGACCCCTTCCCCCCGGTATTTGTACAACATTTTATAGCCCGGTACTAATAGGGTTAATTTTAACCAACTGTCTCTCTTTATATGAAGTTATTTAGTTTAAAAGATAGGACACTTTTTGGACCACTCTGTATAATCAGCACCAGAGTCAGGTTCACCTCACTGAATACTATCATCAAATAATTAAGTAACAATTAAATTTATTATTAACTTTTTAGAGTTCAACTATGTCTTACGGATGTGTTATATTCTTTGCTTTAACTTTGGTCACTGGTGAGTATATAAATGTTACTTGTCTTGACTAAATTGCTTCAGAAGTGCTACACTATATATAGTCATTCTAAAAAATATAACAAAATTTAGCATTTTACCATCAGTATCAGCAATGTAGATTATCAAACTCAATATTTATTGTAAGTTAGCATATTACAACTTCACAAATTACAATTCGGGGTCTACCATATGCCCTTGAAAGTTTCAAATATCTAGGATTGCTTAGAACAATGCAACTAACTTGACGTTTCTAAACCTAATCTAAAGGTGTCCAAGGCCAGACGCAACCCGAAGGCTCCTACCCGAAGGTAGGGATGGGCGCTACTGCTATCCCTTGGTACTTTTTTATTGGCCACATTTGATGAGGTGGAGTGGATCCTGGCGGGGCTGAACCTACAACCAATAGATTGCAGCCCCAGCGCTCAACCAACTTTGAGCTACACCACCTGTCTAGCCGATTCTATCTAACCATAATTAGTCAACTGGAAGTCATTGAGATTTCTCACCAAAACGCCATCGGAGTGGGGTCGTAGTATCACCACCCGGTTTAGTTTCCCAAGAGCGCCGTACACGTGTAACTGGCCCTGGGAGCGGGAGCTGGTTGCAAGGAGATGGTTATACACATAGGGACACCAACGGACGCGGGTTAGGTTGGTGGAGCCGGTTGCGAAGGAGGCCAGGGGACCTCGAGGCATGTCCTCGTCCGTACGATGTCGGTTGTACATCTCGGTCTCCATGTAGAAGATCTTACTGCAGGGTTTAACGGAGTGAACTTTGTTCAGGGTAAACAGGGTGATATGGGCGTGCTGGATAACAGGGGGTGTGTTGGAGGAGCTGAGAGTTGCTGATGCTAAGAGAGGTGAGGTTGTAAGGCCTGGGGTGGCGGGACAGGGGGTGGGGCTGATGGTAGGATGGCAATGGGGGTGGTAGGATGTGGAATTGGCGTAGTGAGTGCGGCACCAGCTGGAGGGCCTTGACTTACGACCGGAGATACACTATCATGTAATGATTCTACATTACAAGCTGCATCACTCACGAATTTCCCAACTTTATGTTCGATAGGCCTACCCTCTCCGTTTTCACTTTGACTAGCAATGGCAGGAGAATTACCACTGCGGCTGTGTTAATAGTGCAATGCCGGCCATCGACATGATTGAACTGTCACATCCACTTTCACTTTCACCTATGATTTTCTCAAGTTTATCAACATCTTCAATGCCAGTGAGAGGACATCTTAAAAAAGAGGCGTCTCAATACGTCATGGGCTGCCTACCATCCTTATTGTCCCATTGGGGCTAGCAAAGCACAAGCCTTTGCTCGGGGTGGTCCTCTGTTAGAGTGTGAAGCTTGGAGGGCCAATGAGAAACCTCCAATGCTATATAGGATCTGGTTTAAGAGGTGGGCATTGTACTTGACACAATAGCCTAATATATGTCCTACCACGAGATGTTCTCGGCAGTTAGAGCCCACCATTTAGAAGTACTGGCTCTTCTGCTGCTCTAAATATTAGAACCTTGAGATTCAGATGTATTCTTTGTGAGTTACAAACATGGACATGGACAGTCCATTCAATGCTGCCCAGCCCATTTCTCTGACGTATTCGAAGATCTTCAACTGACTTCCGGATTTAAGATTCCAATTAGCAGGAGTCATCGTCTTGGTCAAGCACACCATTCTTATAGCACAAGTCAAAGTCATCAGCAAAGTCTAGAACACTAAGGTGCAAAGCTGGACTTCCTGGACTTCTAGAGCCAGTTCGAGGTGTTACCATCACCCCATCTTCATTATGATCTAATGATGGACCTGCGTATAACATTGTCAACCACATTTATGATTTATAATGATGCAATTGTGTCGCCCTGGAGGACTCCCCATAAAACTGCTAATATTATAACTCACCATCAGTGGTCAACACAAATGTCGTTGAACCATCGCATGTTGGCGTTATGCTCATATATTTTGTGTATTATTTTGCTAATTTTGTTTCCTTGAGTGAGATTTGGAGGGAGTTTGTGAGTGCAATGAGTCTCAGAAGCGAGTTTGTCGACTCAAAATTCTGAAGATACACAGGAATCTGTAAGCACGCAGCTCCCCCAAACAACACAACAAATTGGACCAGGGGGGGGGGGGGGTGGGTTAATCTGAAGAACCACTTCCTTGACCTTCTTTAACTATCATATATTGTTTGGTTAACATTGTCTGAAACCTTAACTAACGTATATACATCCTTTACTAACTAACTTACTATTTATAACCCCAGCCAGTTCCAAATCGGGATCGGGATCGGGATCAGGGTCAGGGGAGAAAATCGACTGTCATACGAAATTCTCGATCTCTGAGGATACTGTATTAGACAATCAGATATCCTCTGCGCTCACCGCATTGTTGGATTCAAGTGTGCCAAAGAGCAAAGAGGGACAGGTCTGCCGCTCGTGTTCTGTGAGTTTTAATAATATACATAACTAATGTTGGTGGTGGACTAAGCCATTCTAGAAAAATTGTAGATCATACATGAGTTCATGCCTGATCAACTGATACAATGGAAACTGGAGGCAAACTATGTATTTTACTACATTACATAACTTATCGGGCCTCTGGAGAAATTGTCGCAACACTATATCATTTAATATGTCAAACGATATACGTAATTTTGTCTTGATATAATTCTGTAATGTGTATATTTTGTCATATTGTAATAATTTGTAATGTGTATATCTTGTCATATTGTTATTATTTGTAATGTATACTTTTGTAATTACAGTAGTAATTATTTACGTATTGCAAAAAAGCTATGTAAATCCGTATTTTAATGGTTGTGTAATACACAACCATGTGTATGCCTATGCCAATTTTAGCTCCATGGTTGATAATTCAAGAAACCGTTCCTGTATACCCTTGAAACAGGAAAAGGGCACCCTGGACAGACAACAAAATTCAGAAGTGCCGAAATGACCTCTGCAAGGCGCAGAAAGAGTCCCGACTCAAACAGACTAAAGCGGCAAAGAATGCAGTTAAGGCTGCATCTAGGTCCCTGAACAGGCAGTACTCTGTTAATCTACAGGAGCTAATAAACCAACAGGTTGATGCCATCAATGATGCTGACGACAGCAGGCAATCATCCCAGGCATGGGAATCGATCAACTTGCTTACTGGGTGGAAAAGCCAACCAACAACCAAGGTTAAGGCTGAGCCGTCACCAGCCACCAGCCGCAATGGTTGGAAAGCCCACTTTGAAAAGCTCCTCAATAATGACAGGGTATTGCCTGATAACTTTATAGAAGTAATAGTGTCTGAGTCTGTACTCCCAGAAATTCCCATTGGCGATATTTCCTTTGCAGAAGTGAAGGCTGCTGCAAAGAGCATTTTTTTTTATACAGTTTATATATACACTTTTTATTAACTCCAGAAAGACCAAAATTTTGACAGTTAAATTTAAGTCCTCACTCAGCAAGTCTCGATCGGATGAGCATAAGCTCAAAGGATGGTATGCTTGAGCATGTGGACGACTTCTGTTACCTGGGATCATGGATCCGGAAGTCAGGTGAGGACCTTCGAATACGTAAGGGAAAGGCATGGGCAGCCTTGAATAGGCTTTCCAGGATTTGGAAGTCACCGAGAAATAATCGAAAACTCAAGGTCCGATTATTTAGAGCAGCAGTAGTTCCAGTACTCCTCTATGGGAGTCCATGCAGGGCTCTAACTGCTAAGGACACCAAATCTCTGGTTGGCACATTCACAAGAATGCTACGCCGGGTTCATTGTGTCAAGTACAATGCACACATTTCCAACCAGACACTATATAACATTGGAGGTGTCTCATTGGTTCCCCCAAGCTTGACACTAGAACAAAATCGCCTTCACTTTGCAGGACATTGCTTTCGCCGTGAGGACCACCCAGTGCATAATCTTGCACTTTGGCAGCCTCATGGAGCGAATAAGCATTGTGGACATCCCATGACTTTCATGAAAAGCATCCTAAAAGACACTGGCCTTGAAGATGCGGATGATCTAGCAAATGTCATGGGTGATAGGGAGTTGTGGCGGTGCAATTTTGTCGACAAGATGGCACAGCATTCTTAATATATATGTAAAATATATATATAATACAGCTGCAATGCAGCTGAAATGCAGCACGCTGATCGTAGTAGTAGTAGTAATGTCTGAAAATTACAGTATAGTTATTGTCGAAACATTGTCGTTTAATGAATTTATTGATTAAGTTCGATCCGATTACGTTATATTTTATTTGGTCCTTGTATTTAGAAAACCGTCTATGAAGTGTTTGGTTACGATATCGGTGGTCTTTACTATTCGGCTTCGTTGAATACGTACGATTGTGAAAAAGGCAAAGACACATGCAGAGACGACATGAGGAACAGCTACGATGAATGCACTCCGTCTGAGCTTAACAAACAAACCAAGGCCATTGATAGTAAGTTGAACAAAATATATTCTTATAAAAACGGATTCTAATATTATTAATATTCTAAATCATTCGTAAGGGATAATTGAATTTACCTATCGCTACATATTATTATTCTTGTTTTTAGTGGTTAAATAACAAAAATATCTATTTACATTACATATTATACATTGAGTAGAAGTAAAAGTTATTGGTAAGATTTAATCAATATAAAAAAGTCTATAAAAACGATCAGATATGATGTGGTTAATAATGGTTGGATGTGAGCTACTCAACGCATTCCAATAAATACTAGAATAATATTATATAGACATATAACCATAGCCTACTATATTTATACGGCCTAACAGGTTACTTGAACTGGCCTCTTAAAAAGAGGCCAGTTTTTTTAACAATATTTTGAGATTTTGATATGGGAAGGGTTTTATAAATTTTCATTTGCGGCAATTTTGTCAACGGACGTAATTGAAGTCTCCTCATTAAGCACCACAGTCTCCACACTAAATTTTATGGTACTAGTGTTTTAGGTAGGTTTAGCTAGTAATTTCCACACTGGTTCCGACATCCTACTTCCTTCTATAAATATTTTTTAGTAGCTAGTTTTTATTACTATTTGTATAGAAAATGTTCCAGAACATGTTAGCAAACAAAAAAAAAATTTCGAAATTTTTTTTTCCAAAAAGATTTTTCAACAATATTTTTTATCACAATTTTTTTTATTGATTTTCAACACGTTTTAGAACGATTCCATGCGTTTTAAACATAATCCAGATTTTTTTAAAAAAAATGTTTCATAAACAAAAAATATTTGTTCTAGAACATATTTTTTTTAAGAATGAATAGCTAACATGTTCTGGAACATTTTCTATATAAATAGTAATATGAACTAGCTACTACAAAATATTTATAGAAGGAAGTAGGATGTCGGAACCAGTGTTGAAATTACTAGCTAAACCTAACACTAGCTACCATAAAATTTAGTGTCTTCCTTAACGAGGCGACTTCAATTACGTCCGTTGACCAAATTACAACAAAATGAAAAATCATAGAAATCTCCCCATATCAAAATCTCAAAATATTGTTAAAAAAACTGGCCTCTTTTTAAGAGGCCAGTTCAAGTGACCTGTTCGGCCGTATAAATATAGTAGGCCATGATATAACTGTCTCTTATTTATATATCTGTATCTGTATTAGTATATCTTATTATTTATATACAAGGTTTATTTACTGGAGGTTTATATGTTATTTATACGTGTATGTCACCTGATTGAATAGACGAAATTATCTTTATCATCATTAACCCAATCTGGCCCGATCTATTTTACTGTGTAACTGGCTCACAAACACGCTACATCAGCTCAATAAAATTTCAAATAAAAAATAATATTCACACTTTCATTTAATATGACTCATACTTTCACTTTCATTAGTATTCATCGCTGGTGTTGGGGTGCCAATAACACTTGAAAGAAATTTTAGAATTATGACAAAATATAAATCAATCAATCAATCAATGGTGGTAATTTTTGAAATTTTTTAGATCTTGTCTCAAAAATTACAATTTTGATTTTTCAATTTTTCAATGTCGCTGATCATAATGAAACTAGTTATATTTTGGATAATGCAAACATATTTTTGGTGCCATTCAAGTGTCCCAGTACAATAAAGTACAAGTAGCAAAATAATTACAAACTGTTAAATGTTGCCTTAGGTTAAGATATACTATACTATATATACTATATATAAAATAATATATAATATATATATAAATACTATGTATACAGTAAGAAACTGGACGCAAATCCCATCTTGGCGAATTAATATAGCGCCTCAATTTTAAATTCTCAAATTAGAGAAAGGAGCAGGTTACAGTGACACGTTATTTTAACCAAAACAATGAACTAAACACAATAGAACAGGTTACGATTTTATTTTTGAGAGTAATCAGCTGTTATTTGCGTCCCATTTCCCTTGGAGAGGGATGAACTTTAATTGCATCCAGTTTCCCCCCTATCTGGGTTTTCAAGGTCTCTCATCACGATTCAACTCTTTAATAATCATTAGTGGTACCGCACCTATCGTTTTTTGGTGCTTGTATTGAAAATTACAATACATATTACCATTGATTTTGTGGTGATTTTTCATTATCATATTTGCACTACTTGTTTTTTTGCGCCCCAGGTGTCAAATTCTAAATAACCGAAAATTTGCGCGAATAATTTGCGCGAATTCTATAATCGTAATCAGCACCAAAAAACCGCTATATACCACAAATAATTTAGTTTTAGTGAACCATAAAAATTCTTAAAAATTTTAGCACGAAAAATACCGAAAAAAAGGACCACAGCACCAATTTTAAGAAACGTCACGAAATATTGGCTTTCCCAACTAACCTCACGCAAATGGTTTACAACAAATTTATAAAATGACCACCCCCATGGTGCGTTATGGTTCTGCAGATTGGTGCACAGCATTTGGAAAAAATTAGATTATTTTTAACTTTATATTTAAAAAATGTATTTCTTGTGTTTCTATTTACTTTAAGAAAATATAATTTCATAGAAGATATTTTTTTTGTTATACAACATATTTTCTAATTCAAAATCATTTTTACAATAATTTTTATAGAGCTAAAGACTTTGGGTCACACAGGAGTGGAAGAGAACAGCTGTTACACTTACTGCTGCGACGATGAGGACAATTGCAACAACACCGGCCGTATCGCTCAGTCATTGGTTGTCACCATGACAGCTGTTGCTATAGCGATATTCATGTAAACAGAAAATCCATTGACTATATAATATCTAAATATATGTCTAAATGAAGGCTACTATTTCTAATAAATTATACAATGTGAATAGGACAATATGATAATGCTCTCCATAGCGAAAAATATCAACCGGCCCTGTTGGGGCTCGAACCCGGTACCTAGGTTTCAAACTTCTGGTTTTCTTCAGCCGGGTGAGTGTACTGAGCTACCAGGCCGGATGAATATTTCGCTATGGAGTGGAAGATCATTATCAATATCAAGAGCATTATCATATTGTCCTATTCACATTGTATATTTAATACACCGCGTCACTCACCCCACAACAATTCACTTATTATTATTTCTAATAAACACGAATCTAGATTTCGAATTAAGTATTTGTGACTAATTTCCACTTGATATCATTTTTTTCTAAAATTTGATGAATTCACTTGCGTCCAACTTTCGCTACTATCTGCACATGCTTGTCTTTATTAAATATGACGTATTAAATTGTACATAATACACCTGGCGCATACACGGTTTTTTTCAAACATTTTTTTAGCATCATAGATAAAAAATTCAAAACTATATAAGTGAAAATATTACTATTATATATACAATTATATTATATATTACAGTCTTCAGTTTTTAAATTAATCGTGGTTATGACTAGTTTTTCCACATTGTTTTTAGTATTGTGTAGTGGGAATAAGGCAATTCCTATATGCTTCCTCCAATTCTTATATGCAAAATATTTTCAAAATCCTGAAAACTAATACAACAATCTCATATTTCTTAGCGCGCCTGAGGAAATATTATACTGTAACTTATTAGTAATATATGTTAAGTGTAATAATATTAGCAATAATATAAGCAAGTTATGATTTTTGAAGAAATGTGCCAACAGCCAGCACTGTTTAAAATTGTTGTAAAAATTGTTTAATAACAAAAAAATTTAGACATTAATTTAAAATTTTTATTAATTTACAATTTTAAAGGCAACAATAACTAAAGACGCCCAGTCCAGATTGCTAATGTAAACTAATGAGTGGTTACTCTTTTACCCACGCACAATTTAACCTTCGTAGAATTAACGCTAGTTTCAACTCCTCAAGTTAAAACCGGAAAAACACCAAAACAACCGAGAAATGTCTTCATGATACAACAGCATGATACATATACATGATATCATGATACATATAATACCACAGCTCAATTCCAATTTATATCATATAATACGCAATGTTATACATTTAAGCCCTACATCTGCAGCTAACGGCACTTTCTGTAAAAGGGCGATTCGAGTATATACAGTAAAATAAGTTCAATGGAATTAGTGTGATCATTAAGTGAAGGCTTAGAAGAGCGGATGTAGTGTTTCTTTGATGATTACTTTAGTTCATTTGATAGTTATTTTATAATACATAATAATAAGATGACTAATACACTTCTTTGCATTTGATATTCAACCAATGAAAATGACTTCCAATTTTTCAAACATCTACACTTTCCCCATTGGCTCCAACATTGTCTCTCTATCTTAACTGCGAACCTCTGGTTGTTTGGTTTTCCATAATTTTCTTCATTTTAAACATTTTTTAGTGCAAAATATTATGACCAACCCAACCTTTCATGAAATTGTGTTTATGATTTGGTGATAATTTATAACTTATAAATTATATATCTGTAGTCTGTACACTAATTTATTGGAACTTCTGTTAATATTTTCATGACTCATACTACAATTGAAAATTCCAATTTTATGTCAAATGAAGAGGATCGCATCACTTTGGAAATGGAAAAAGTTAGATATAATGATATTTAATGTCCTGATTCTATAAATTTTTTTTTGTAGTTTAAGGGGTGTAAGACTCTAGTGTTTACTTTAAAGTTAATATATACATCACAACCCCCTGTTAGTCAGTATGTCGGTACATTCAATTATCACATATGAATTATAGAGCAGAACTCCGACATCACTGCATGTTGTCAAATATTATAATTTTTGTACTGTGTGTTTGCTCTAGCAATCTACCAGTTTTTCCATTGGTAACATGTTTACTTACCGTAGGTCTATGTGGAGGGTTCCAGTGTTCTGAGGTCTGAAGTCTGTATGGGCGAAGTGGTAACTGAGTTGATGGTGCGATTAATTTAGGTCATTGGTGCAGTATAGATAGGCTTGGCTAATTCCCTGTCCAGCTGACGAAGCGTCGAGGATTAGCGCATACTGGTCCTAGACGCCGAAACGCAACCATATTTTTCACAAATTAATTATTTTTGTCCAAGTCCTACAGTACCTCTTTCACAGCGACAAAAATGTCATATATTTTCTTATACAATATAGGCTTAGTTTTTGTGCAGTTTATTACCGGTATCATTTAGTGTATGGCTTGTAGGTTTTAGGGTTAGGTTTGCGATACATACCTGTAAGTGGAGCATGTTATTATATATTTTGTTTGTGTTTGTTGTTTGTTTTGTTTGTGTCCTTTATCTACCAGTATGTACGCCGCGACTTCCTGTGTCCTTCCGGACCAAAGTTTATTCTTCTCGAATATTTCAAGAAGTCCTCCCCGCGACTTCCGTATTCTCGATCGGCAGCTATATCCCGTCGGGAAGTTTCTCTTCGATTCCCTCTCCTGTTCTCGTCCTCGTACCGGTACATCCTGTACCCTTTTCCTGGTGTGTGGTGCGTCTCTCTGGGGCGACGCCAATCTCCCGGAGTTCGACCCCACTGACTCCCTAACTCCATCTCTACTAGCGACGGTTCACTGTCCGTCCTTGCTCTCCGGTTGCTCGTAGCAATGCTTCTTCTATTCTCTTCACGCTCTTGTGATCTCTCTTTGACCTCCCGGTTAAACTCCACTGTTCTTCTTCTCTCTTCTGACTGACGTCTTCTCGGTCGCCCACTCTCAGCATCAACACCTCTCTCTCTACCAGGTTGGACGCTCCTGGGGATATTCGCAATCCCCCTACTATTCTCTGTCGTCGGGTGCCGTGGTTCACCTAACTCGCCCCGCGCATTATCCGCCGACGCCTGTGGGACATTCTCTGCCCCCCCCCCCCCTCTCGCCACTAATCTCCCGTGGTGGGGCGCCCGTAGCCCCCCCCCCCCCCACCCCCACTCGCCCCTTCTTACTTCACTACCTCTTACTTCGCTTCTACGCCCCTCTTGTGGGACATTCTCTGCCCCCCCCCCCTCTCGCCACTAATCTCCCGTGGTGGGGCGCCCGTAGCCCCCCCCCCCCCCCCCCACTCGCCACTTCTTACTTCACTACCTCCTACTTCGCTTCTACGCCGCTCTCTAGTCGGCGCACTGTCTCTACTGCGGCTGGGTCTATTCACCCCTGCCTCTCCCTGTGCAACTGCGTGGCCTTGCAGGCTCCCGTCGGGTTGACTCACCCCCGCTACTCCCTGCCTATCTCCTGTTTCCCTGGCCTCGCTCCCAATTTGAGCGAGTTCGCCATTTCCGCTCCGTACTCCTCTCAAACTTGCCCCAGTCCATCGGCTTGTGGTAGACAAGCCCCATGAGCTGGCCCATCGCCACTGCTCCACAATGTCCTGTGTCCGCTCCGTGCTCCTCCTCGAACTTGCCCCAGTCCATGGGCTTGTGGCAGACAAGGCCCATGCGCTGGCCCATCCCCACTGCTCCACAATGTCCTGTAAGTATACAGATATGAATTGGTGGCAGTGACAGTCATAAACTATGACCAGTCTGCAACTGTGTAACTAATGAACTGACTGGTAAATCAGTAATGCAGAATAATATATGATTGATACACACTGATATTGGCTTCACCTCTTACTCTACTTGGCCTTCTGTACCCAGTGGGTGCTTTCTTATCTCTAATCACATGCTTCCCTCCCCGCTATTGGCTAATATACTAATTGTCACTTTGGCACTCCCTGTGAGTGTTTCCCCCCTCTGCTAACCTCTACTAGCTGTATTCCCTACGAGGTGGTTTGACCTCTCACCTCTCTCTGTGGCATTAGGGCTTGTGTCAACCCCCCCCCCAAAGTTGGTTATGAGGCGAGATTATTATTGGTAATCTCGTATCCCCAACTATATTAGTGAAATGCCACTGGTCCCATTTTTCTGGTAGGTAATGTAACGGAATTGAATCCACTTACAACGTAAAACAGTAAAGAAACGCGTAAAGCATGTAAAACAGTAAAGCAATGCGTAAAGCATGTAAAACAGTAAAGCAATGTGTAAAGCGCGTAAAACAGTAAGGAAATGTGTAAAGCACGTAAAACAGTAAAGCAATGCGTAAAGCATGTAAAACAGTAAAGCAATGCGTAAAGTGCGTAAAACAGTAAAGCAATGTGTAAAACTCATAAAACAGTAAAGCAACATGTAAAGCACGTAAAACAGTAAAGCAATGCGTAAAGCACGTAAAACAGTAAAGCAATGCATAAAGCACTTAAAACAGTAAAGCAATGCGTAAAGCACGTAAAACAGTAAAGCAATGCATAAAGCACGTAAAACAGTAAAGCAATGCGTAAAGCACTTAAAACAGTAAAGCAACGTGTAAAGCATTTAAACAGTAAAGCAATGTGTAAAGCACATAAAACAGTAAAGCAACGTGTGTAAAGCATGTAAAACAGTAAAGCAATGCATAAAGCATATGAAACAGTAAAGCAATGCATAAAGCATATGAAACAGTAAAGCAATGCATAAAGCACGTAAAACAGTAAAGCAATGTGTAAAGCATGTAAAACAGTAAAGCAATGCATAAAGCATGTAAAACAGTAAAACAATGTGTAAAGCATGTAAAACAGTAAAGCAACGCATAAAGCAAGAAAAACAGTAAAGCAATGCGTAAAGCAATGCGTAAAGCATGTAAAACAGTAAAGCAATGTGTAAAGTACGTAAAACAGTAAAGCAATGCGTAAAGCATATAAAACAGTAAAGCAATGCGTAAAGCATGTAAAATAGTAAAGCATTGTGTAAAGCATGTAAAACAGTAAAGCAATGCGTAAAGCACGTAAAACAGTAAAGCAATGTGTAACGCATGTAAAACAGTAAAGCAATGCGTAAAGCACGCAAAACAGTAAAGCAATGCGTAAAGCAAATAAAACAGTAAAGCAATGCATAAAGCACGCAAAACAGTAAAGCAATGCATAAAGCACATAAATCAGTATAAAGCAATGCATAAAGCACTTAAAACATTAAAGCAATGCGTAAAGCACGTAAAACAGTAAAGTAATCCGTAAAGCATGTAAAACAGTAAAGCAATGCGTAAAGCATGTAAAACAGTAAAGCAACGTGTAAAGCATGTAAAACAGTAAAGCAATGCGTAAAGCATGTAAAACAGTAAAGCAATGCATAAAGCATGTAAAACAGTAAAGCAACCTATAAAGAACGTAAAACAGTAAAGCAATGCGTAAAGCACGTAAAACAATAAAGTAACGTGTGTAAAGCATGTAAAACAGTAAAGCAATGCATAAAGCATGTAAAACAGTAAAGCAACGCGTAAAGCACGTAAAACAGTAAAGCAATGCGTAAAGCATGTAAAACAGTAAAGCATCCTATAAATAACGTAAAACAGTAAAGCAATGCGTAAAGCACATGAAACAGTAAAGTAACGTGTGTAAAGCATGTAAAGCAGTAAAGCAATGCATAAAGCATGTAAAACAGTAAAGCAATGCGTAAAGCACGTAAAACAGGAAAGCAATGAGTAAAGCATGTAAAACAGTAAAGCAATGCATAAAGTACGTAAAGCAGTAAAGCAATGCGTAGAGCATGTAAAACAGTAAAGCAATGCATAAAACACGCAAAACAGTAAAGCAATGCATAAAGCATGTAAAACAGTAAAGCAATGCATAAAGCACGCAAAACAGTAAAGCAATGCGTAAAGCACATAAAACAGTAAAGCAATACATAAAGCACTTAAAACATTAAAGCAATGCGTAAAGCACGTAAAACAGTAAAGCAATGCGAAAAGCATGTAAAACAGTAAAGCAATGCGTAAAGCATGTAAAAAGGTAAAGCAATGTGTAAAGCATGTAAAACAGTAAAGCAATGCTTAAAGCATGTAAAACAGTAAAGCAACACGTAAAGCACGTAAAACAGTAAAGCAACGCGTAAAACACCTCAAAGAGTAAAGCAACACGTAAAGCACGTAAAACAGTAAAACTACGCGTAAAGCACATAAAACAGTAAAGCAAAGCGTAAAGCATGTAAAAGAGTAAACCAATGCATAAAGCATGTAAAACAGTAAAGCAAAGCGTAAAGCACATAAAACAGTAAGGCAACGCGTAAAGCACGTTGTTAGCGCTTTTAGTAAATTATGTTCTTTCACTCTTAATTCTCATATATTTTAACTTTTTTCTGTTACTTAATTAACCATGCAAAAATGAAGGCAAGATGTCCGGTCTGATACAATAAACGGGATTGCGCTAGTGTACCTGTCAACAAGGGCCTATCACTGTATCTGTTTATTTGCCCTTTTTCCCTTCGATGCATTGATTTGCTCTATATTTCACTTAGTTCAATACGGTATTTGATTATCTATTGTATTTGACTGAGATACTATACCGGGAGGGTGTGACAACAAAGTATAACAAGCAAATGACTGACTAATTAATTCTGTAAGAACTCAAGTCTGGTGATTGTGTTTCCCTTTAGGAGAAACGTATAGTGACAAGTCTTTGGGTCTAATTATATTGATATCACTACAGTATTCAATTTGTGACAACTCTCAATCGTGATGTAATTAATAAGAAGAGCTTTGCTTACATTAATGGTCTGAAATATCGCCATATATTAATTATTTAGTAAGTCAGAGATATAACACGTTCGTGGGGACTTCGCGCAGCACGTAGTCGGCAAGCCTTGGCATACGGTTCATATAGAGCAAATGGGGCATGTCTAGTTTGGACCTCATATCCCATGCTATAAATGTATTCATTCGATATACAATCATATGTTAATCCGCTAGGTGGTGTGAAATTGTTATTCTGCAATTTCGTACTTACCAGTGCAGCACTGTACAGCAGTACCGTACCGGTAGGCCTATGTCATTACTTCTGAGTCTCTAGCGGATCCCCAATTAAATGTCTTAACTTTTCAATTTCGTAAAAGATAGACTTCATGATTCTCTACAGGCCACCAAAATTTCAGCTCAGGAAAATGAGGCCTTCCCGAGAAATTTAACATTTTCTAAAAACCACATAATCTGTCGTAGCTGACGTCAGACTGCATGATTTTTCACCAAACTTTACAAACTTTCTAAACTTTCTCTCTACTACTTACCTACTAAGTTTGCTCAATTCCGAACCAGCGATGCCGAGAAATTCGCGTTCAAACATTTACCAGACAGACAGACAGACAGACAGACAGACGGACATGCCCCATTTGCCCTATATGAACCGTATGCCAAGGCTCGCCGACTACGTGTCTCGCCCCACAACACACAAATCTGATACAATTGTCCAGATTATCACTGATACTTAGTTACAGCAACCCACCTGTTGTGGCGCGTGTAAAACCTCCTTGATTACGTAATATCAGCAATATATTAACTCAAACTGCCTCAATTAATTGTATTTATATTATTATCTTAGATGGGGAAGAGGATTATACCAATAATCATACTTTTGAGCTTCTTGTTGGTCCTACCGGATTTATTCTTGCGAAGAATAGAGCTGAAATGGAGTGAGAATAATAACACAACGATGTTCTTATGTTCAACCCATTTAGAAATATTTTCTTTGACAACTAATCAGAGAATCACAACAGCTCTAATCTTAACAAATTATATAATTATTATTTTCCTACCATATGTACTTATAGCCATAATGACTCCAATATGTATAGTTTCATTGAGAATTCGAACAGGAAGATGGGTAAGAAATCAACCAACAAATTGGAGCCGTCTATTGTGCAGATGTTCTGATGCGAAAACCCGTAACACACCACTCATATCGTACAGAGAAGTTCTAATGCTGTATCACACTGTCGTCTTAATACTGTCATTATAGTAACAGCTATGTTATTCTTGATCACATGGGCCCCGACACTTTTAAGTATGACTACAAAGACAATAGGATATATTCTTGACAGACAAAAGGAATGGTGGGTGTTGTTTCCTAACCCTTTATACAAACCATTTAAGAAATCGCTGATCATCTTAGATTCACTACTGAATATAACTGTTTGTATAATCTTCTACAACCAGCTTTGCATAAGCTTTTTACAACTGTTGTCATTAAAATGTTTTTTTAAATCAACTGCGAGGCAAGACGTAGCAATGTTAGAAGAATTTGAAACAGAAAATCGAACGCACTCCCATGTAGTTCAGTTGGTGTCGGATTTCCAAAAACCTGACAGGCACTCCGTCATTTGTGAAACTTATGTCTGAATTTCGGGGGGACATTTGTGAAAGGAAACACCATACTTAATTGAGTAACATAATGTCTAATGATTGGTGGACCCATCAGGTATTCCATTTATGTTTTGCGTATTTAATTGTATTAAATGTATAAAGTGTAGTAAAATAGAAAAGTAAGTAATATACTATGTATTTGCGATACACCATGTTGGTCACATCTCCTTTCCCCAAGTCAACACTGCTGCAGCTAAGTGTAGAAGAAATGCCCCTCATCCCCCGAGGTCTATAAAATACGGGATACAGGAGTGTTTGGAGCTTATTCACCACGATATTCATTAGATATCTATGTACCTACATACTTTCCTTTCTACATACCATACCTTATGCGATATGTATCTAACTAACACATTTATAAGTTATACTTTTGTAACTTATTTATTATTAAATATTTTCATTTTATTTTTTATTTTTCATATTTTTTATTTATTTTTATTATTACTTTTATTCTTGAGGCTACTTACACCTCCCTAGTCCAACAAGTTTGTTGGACGAAAACAACTTATGCTGAATCATCCACCAAACAACAGTTGGTTATGTGCCTCGTATATGTCTCTTCTTTTCACCAATCTTTCCACCGCTTTGGAAATCTACGGTCCGAATAATATGTCCGTCTTTACCTGCGTGGCAAGCCACTATTTGAATATGAAAAATGTCATTCCGAGGAAATGCTCTTCAAAGTTTAAACCATCCCGCCAAAATTGGCTGTCAGTGTTCTGGTTGGTTAATTATTTCTGGCACGAAGGATGCACACCAACGAGCTAAAATGTTCATGTGCATGTTCATTACGGGGGTTTTCGGGGTCGCTGATTTCATTTCCGATGTCAGTTTTAATTTTTGGTGGAATATAGTCTCTCTGTCTGTCTGTCGGTCTTCTGTCTTTCTTACAATTTGATGGACAGACCGTCATACTGAAAAACATACTCGAGAAATGAAAGAGGTCTCACTAAGCAGTATTCAGATTTGTAATCCTCAGAAAATTCTGCTCTAGGTGAAATAAAGAAACAACAATTCAACGGTTCTAACGATTCCCGGTCGTCATTTAGTGGGCATAATGGCCTACTGTTTATTATTCCTTCGTATTTTGCTTATGCTGTCCTTAGGAAGTCTTCCGTTACTATGTGGTTTGCTAATAACACTTTCATTGCTCGTTTCATGCTTCCAAATAGTCTTTCTATAAATCCTGTGGTGTGTGGCACATATGGCGCCCGCATTGACCACTCTATTTCGTGTTTCCTTACTGAAGATTCCACTTGTTTGTGGCATGTTGGGGGAACCAAAACAATAAACGAAAGTTAACATGTTACAAGATTATGCTGCTCTTCATATAATTGGGTCTTTGGTCTTTGTTTTGTACTCATTCGAAGAACGTCGGTATAATATGATTAAAAATTGTGTTTGATGGAAATACTTGTAAATAATGAATGAATTTTGTATAATTATATTTTCCATAAAATATTTGGTGCTGGAAGAATCGTTTTTGGTTGAAAGTAATTATTTTAGGGAGATTGAATTTTTTTTTTTTGGGGGAATGAATAATTGTTTTTGGGAGATGAATAATTGTTTTTGGAGGATGAATAATTGTTTTTGGGGAATGAATAATTGTTTTTGGGGGGATGAATAATTGTTTTTGGGGGATGAATAATTGTTTTTGGGGGAATGAATAATTGTTTTTGGGGGGATGAATAATTGTTTTTGGGGGATGAATAATTGTTTTTGGGGGAATGAATAATTGTTTTTGGGGTATGAATAATTGTTTTGGGGGGAATGAATAATTGTTTTTGGGGTATGAATAATTGTTTTTGGAGGAATGAATAATTGTTTTTGGGGTATGATTTATGTTTTTGGGGGAATGAATAATTGTTTTTGGGGTATGAATAATTGTTTTTGGGGGAATGAATAATTGTTTGCGGGGGATGAATAATTGTTTTTGGGGGAATGAATAATTGTTTTTGGGGTATGAATAATTGTTTTTGGAGGATGAATAATTGTTTTTGGGGGAATGAATAATTGTTTTTGGGGGGATGAATAATTGTTTTTGGGGGATGAATAATTGTTTTTGGGGGAATGAATAATTGTTTTTGGGGGGATGAATAATTGTTTTTGGGGGATGAATAATTGTTTTTGAGGGAATGAATAATTGTTTTTGGGGTATGAATAATTGTTTTTGGGGGAATGAATAATTGTTTTTGGGGTATGAATAATTGTTTTTGGGGGAATGAATAATTGTTTTTGGGGTATGAATAATTGTTTTTGGGGGAATGAATAATTGTTTTTGGGGTATGAATATGAATAATTGTTTTTGGGGGAATGAATAATTGTTTGCGGGGAATGAATAATTGTTTTTGGGGGAATGAATAATTGTTTTTGGGGTATGAATAATTGTTTTTGGGGGAATGAATAATTGTTTGCGGGGGATGAATAATTGTTTTTGGGGGAATGAATAATTGTTTTTGGGGTATGAATAATTGTTTTTGGGGGAATGAATAATTGTTTGCGGGGTATGAATAATTGTTTTTGGGGGAATGAGTAATTGTTTTTTGGGTATGAATAATTGTTTTTGGGGTATGAATAATTGTTTTTGGGGTATGAATAATTATTTTTGGGGGAATGAATAATTGTTTTTGGGGGATGAATAATTTTTTTGGGGATTGGGTAATTGTTTTTTTTTGGGGGGGGGGGGGGGATAATTGATTTATTGGGTTGAATTATTGTTTTTTTGGAGATGAATAATTGTTTTTGGGGGAATGAATAATTGTTTGTGGGGTATGAATAATTGTTTTTGCGGGAATGAGTAATTGTTTTTGGGGTATGAATAATTGTTTTTGGGGTATGAATAATTGTTTTTGGGGTATGAATAATTATTTTTGGGGGAATGAATAATTGTTTTTGGGGGATGAATAATTTTTTTGGGGATTGGGTAATTGTTTTTTTTTTTGGGGGGGGGGAATAATTGATTTATTGGGTTGAATTATTGTTTTTTTGGAGATGAATAATTGTTTTTGGTGAGAGATATTCAAAATTGGGGAATGTAAATTGGTGCTACAACAAATATATTTGGTCCTAAACAAATTTTTGCTGTGATATCTTCTAATTTGGGGTGGCATTCAATTAGTGGAGTTTAATTAATATCACTTGAATTTATTTAATCATCTTCACCTACCGAACCCACTCAGGCAGAGCCACGCCTCTGTCTGTATTAGATAGTGATGTTGATGAACGGCTGAAGCACTACTGTAGATAAACAGTATCATTTAAGTTGCCCCACACCTTGCATATTTATTCTAGCAGCTTCTAATGGTGGATTCAATTTTGAAAATATTTTGAAATTTTACGTGTTTCTAGGTGTAAGGAGTTCCATAATTTAATTAGTGCAATTGTTAAGCTATTATACCCGAAGTGATTGTGTGCGGGCGGAATTTGGATTTTGCAATATTTTGGATTTAAATGGAAATTTTTGTTTGTAAAAAATGGCAGTGAAAATTCCATAAGAGGGAGAGATAGTTGTTAAATATATTTAAATAAGAAGAGTAGACTGAAGTATTCTCTTTAGGCAGAGAAAAGAGGGATACCTGCCCGTGTCCGCAACTCCGTTCCCGATACCCGCCCGGGTCCGCAACTCCGTTCCCGATACCCGCCCGGGTCCGCAACTCCGTTCCCGATACCCGCCCGGGTCCGCAACTCCGTTCCCGATACCCGCCCGGGTCTGCAACTCCATTCCCGATACCCGCCCGGGTCCGCAACTCCGTTCCCGATACCCGCCCGGGTCCACAACTCCGTTCCCGATACCCGCCCGGGTCCGCAAATCTGTTCCCGATACCCACCCGGGTCCCCAACTCCGTTCCCGATACTTATCTTTCCCTGGTGCCAAATAATTTACGGAGTGCCATATTTTGTATGATTTCAAATTTATATTTATATTTATTTATATTATATATTTATATATATCCTTAAAGCCGTGTTTATTGTGAAAAGATGTCAAAAGCAACGAGCAGTAATGGTGGTGTGGTAGAACCGTGGTTTTATATATTAAATTCTTAGTTTTTTTTTCTAGTTATCCTTTTATTTTACTTTTATTTTACAGAAGCTTGATAGTGCGAGTCCCATTATTTGTATTGTTTTATTTATGTGATCGTTTCAATTTAATTAAATTTTCATTTCGTGTGACACCTAAATATTTAACGCTATTTTTTTGCTCTAATCCTGTTTTGGAATCTAAGTTTAATTTCATAGATTTTTTTCAAAAGTGCGGGAGGTGCGTGGCGGAAGAAACATGAACTCAATTTTAGACGGAGAATAAGTAGTAGGTTAAGGGTGTTGTGTAAGGCCACCTGCCACCAGTTCACCAGTAGGCCTACAGGTACTGGACTGTCAGGAAGCAGTAATGTATTACCACCACCATACATTTAATATTACAGCATTACCTGATACCGTACTGATACGATACCTGATACCTGTATACTTGTTACTGGTATAGGTCTACTACATACTGACATAGTCCAAGTCCATGTAGTCTATAGGTCTGCAATAATACTGTAATAGTACAGCTACAGCTACTGATACCTGGCAAGGGCTAGGGCAACCCGTTAGGCATGGGTGTACTGGTATAAACTATACGCCCACAACCGACATTATTAATGTTACAGTAGCAGCATAGGCCTACAGGCGCTACTACTACTAGTATCGGCATGCTGCATTGCAGCTGCATTTTTAAGAATGCTGTGCCGGCTTGTCGACAAAATTGCGCCGCCACAACTCCCTATCACCCATGACATTTGCTAGATCATCCGCATCTTCAAAGCCAGTGTCCTTTAACCCTATTAAACCCGGGGGGGGGGGTCAATATGACCACTCCCGTGGTTTTTTTATTATAATTCTGAAACTAACGCAGTTGGGAATCTGAAATTTTATGACTTTTCCTAAAAATCTATTGTCTTCCTAGTAGTGAAAACCGTTTTCAAAAATATTGGGTACTTTTCGAGTTATAGCACCATTTTTTAACCCTACTTTTGGCACTTTTTTTGAGACGTTTTTTGAAAATTACATTTCATTAAATATTAATTGTAACATCTCTATTTTTGATTTACACCGGTTTTTTGGTGTTAGAAATTTGATGGAATTCATATAAATTGATTTAGAAATTTCAAACTTGTTTTTTTCGGTGGGTGCCAAATTTTGGTGCCAGCACCAAATTTTGAAATAAGTCAATTTTGTAAATTGATCGTTTGAAACTTGTTTTTTACGCAATTGGGGTTTTTTGGGTTTCTGGATTCGATGAAATATATACGAGTTGCACCAAGCGTATCAAACTTGTATTTTTCGGTGCTGTGTGCAAATTTTGGTGCTAGCACGAAATTTTGAAAATCTGTTCAATAGATAAAATTGCTTGTGACAATTTATTTCTTGCGTTTTAGAGGTTTATGGCTGTTCTGAATTCAATGGAAAATACAATTATCGAACTAGACATCTCAAACTTGTATTTTTCGGATGTGGGTGCAAAATGTGGTGCTAGCACCACATTTTGAAAACCATCAAATATATCAATTGATTGTGTCACCTTGTTTCTTGCGTTATACGGGTTTGTGATGGTTCTGAATTCAATGGAATCAGTAAAAATTTCATAAGAGTTCTCAAACTTGTATTTTTCGCCGGTGGGTGAAAATTGTTGTGCCAGCACCAAATTTTGGAAAATATGCAAATTAATAAGTAGATAGTATCACCTTGTTTCTTGCGTTATACGGGTTTATGAGGGTCCTGAATCCGATGGAATCAATAAAAACAGCACTGGACATCGCAAACTTGTACTTTTTGGTGATGGGTACGAAATTTGGTGCTAGCACCAAAATTTGCCAAATTACGCCGAAAAATACAAGTAGCAATGATCTGGCATATTAGAAATGTATTCCATTAGAATCAGCGCCCTCGAAAACCTGAAAATGTGAATTTATAGCATCGTATAAGTGAATTAAAAATTTTGTGTTCTAACTGAAAAGTGCTGGTTACTTGTTTTTTTCATTTTTTTTCCTACGCAGAGAGGACTAAACAGCCATTTATAGTAATCATATCATTTTTTAATATTTTGCAATGTATTTTGCACCCCAGAAAACCTGTATTGAAAAATAATTAGCCGAAAATGTAACTTTCAAATTTTGTGAAAATTGTGCACTACTTGTAATTTTGGTGCTGCAATATAACCACCCCAGTACATTTTTTCGAAATTTTTTTTTTTCGGTCGGATCCAGACAAGTGATACCTACGCACAAACAAAAAATCAGCCGTTTTCGTAAATATTTGTAGATTTTAGAGGGGGGGGGTCAATATGACCCCCCCCCCCGGTATTTGTACAACATTTTATAGCCCGGTACTAATAGGGTTAAGATGCATCTCAAGAAAGTCATTGGCTGTCCACCATGCTTATTCACTCCATGAGGCTGCCAAAGTACAAGATTATGCACTGGCTGGTCCTCACGGCGAAAGCAATGTCCTGCAAAGCGGAGGCGATTTTGTTCTAGTGTCAAGCTTGGGGGAACCAATGAGACACCTCCAATGTTATATAGTGTCTGGTTGGAGATGTGTGCATTGTACTTGACACAATGAACCCAGCGTAGCATTCTTGTGAATGTGCCATCCAGAGATTTGGTGTCCTCAGCAGTTAGAGCCCAGCATGGACTCTCATAGAGGAGTACTGGAACTACTGCTGCTCTAAATAATCGGACCTAAGTTTCCGATTAATTCTCGGTGACTTCCAAATCCTGGAAAGCCTATTCAAGGCTTCCCATGCCTTTCTCTTACGTATTCGGAGGTCCTCACCTGACACCTCACCTCACCAGAACTTTCAATGTTAACTGTCAAAATTTTGGTCTTTCTGTAGTTAATAAAAAGACCAACACTAGAAGCAGCATGTTCTAATGAGCTGAGGAGCCGTTGGGCTCCCTCTAGTGATTCTGATAGTACTCCTAAGTCATCAGCAAAGTCTAGATCAGTTAGGTACTTGGCAGGATTTCCTCGACTTCTGGAGCCAGTTTGGTGGAGTTATCCTCACCCCATCATCATTATGATGATCTAAGGACATGCGTAGAACATAGTCAACCACAATTATGAACAAGAATGGTGCAAGCATTCTTCACCAAGAATGGTGAAGAAGTCTCCCTGGAGGACGCCCCATAACACTTCAAATAGTTCTGTGTCACCATCAACAGTAGACACAAATGTTGTCGAACCATCGTATACTGATCTGATTGCTGCAATAATTTTATCAGGAATCCCATATAATGAAAGTATGCTGAACATACGTGAGCGGGAGACTGAATCAAAGGCCTTGAAGAAGTCAACAAAGATAACAGCCAGATGCCTGTCTTTCTTTTTTGATAACTCTTCAATTATCCTTCTAAGTGCCAAAATGGGTTCCATGGTCCCACGACCTTTACGGAACCTATTCTAATTTCCACGGAGCAGTCTCTCAATGGGATCCCTGATGCGATTTAATAGAATTCTATTGTATAGCTTTGCAGCAATCGAGATCAATGAGATTCCCCGAAAAGAACCATAGAGTGTTAGGTTACCCTTCTTGGGAACTGGCACCAACTTATTTGTTTTCATTTCTAGTGGGACTCTTGTTGTTCGGTATATGTCAACTATGATGGGATAGATGAGCTTTAAACACTCACGTATTTTAAAGACCTCAGGGGGAACACCATCTACTCCACTGGCACGATTGGTCTTAATGCTCTTTGCAGCAGCCTTCACTTCTGCAAAGGAGATATCGCCAATGGGAATATCTGGGAGTACAGACTGGAAATAAATAAAAAAATAAAGACTGGGATTACTGCCTGTTCAGGGACCTAGATGCAGCCTTAACTGCATTCTTGGCCGCTGTAGTCTGTTTGAGTCGGGACTCTTTCTGCGCCTTATATAGGTCATTTCGGCACTTCTGGATTTTGTTGTCAGTCCAGGGGGCCCTTTTCCTGTTTCGAGGGTATACTTGAACTGTTTCTGCAGCTGCTAACTTAACTGCTTCTGTGAAGGCAATATAGCCCTCACAGTGATCTGCCGTCTCAGAGGCAAGAACAAAATACATGTTGCTCAGCTGTAGTGTGAAGCTGGATCTCACACTAGGCTGTTGCAACAGAGAGGACCAGTCATGCCGCGGCAAGGCAGATTTCGTTGTTCTGCTAGCACGCAGACTAAGTCTTACCTTGGCCACAATAAGGCGGTGATCACTGGAGAAGGGTCGAAGTGTAAATGCATTACAGTCTTGTATAGAGCTCCTGTACTTCCTACGAAACATAATATGGTCTATCTGGGACTTGTGACTACAGGGTCCACTATGAGTCCATAGCTTTCCAGTTCGCTTCTTGAACTGGGTTCCAGCCGAAAACAATCCATTTCCAGAGATAATTAATGTTACAATAGCAGCATAGGCCTACAGGCGCTAGTCTAATTATTAATAATAATTATACTATAAATTATAGAATTCAGGGAAAGAAACAGGTTACAGGCAGACCTGCAGACATGTGTACTGGAAGCTGGGAGCTTATTCTAATCAAAACAATAAACGAGAATCATGAGCACCCACAAGTTAGGCCTACAGTTTCATATTTGTCGTTGTTGGCTGTGGTTGGGTGTTTGCATATCGTTTGCACTTGTTATAATGTCAGTAGGTGTTAAGAAATTAGACATAGTAGTGCAGTACCGGTAGTGGTCAGGTGGTTATACGGTTATACAGGTATAGGCCTATCATGACAATTTCAATTTGGTAGTCTATACACTGCAAGCCCGACACAGGTACTAAACAATAAAAGATTCGTTGCACCCTCTGTAAAAGCTTTTGCGGACATAACAAGTCATTTTCACGCAATGCGCAGAATACTCTAAAGTAGCCCTAAAATTTTTCAACTACGCGTCGGAAAGAAATTAGAACCAAGATGACGAAATCTGCTCTATCTTATTATATTTCCTTCTCACATACACTGCGACTGGACTGTTTCTTCACTACAGTGTATTGTAAAATGGTTAATTAAATTATTATATTTCCTTGTGATCCTGATCAACAATTATTAAAGGTTTATAACAGTTCATATTTTATCTTTTTTCACATATATAATACTTAGTTACATATACAGTACATTTACCCTTGGTCCGTTGGCAGCCTCGACTAGCCTGGCTATTGCTGCAACCCTTACCAACCCACCGCCTCGCACACTGCATACACATTTTCTTTTTATTCCATTACAACTAAATTGTGCTTTGGTGATGGTTCTAATTATAACATTTTCCTATAAATAACAATAAACTTAAACTAGAATTAAATGAAGTGGTAGAGCGATATAATAATAAAATACGCGATGAACACGCCGTACGATTCTTCACTCAAGAAGCCGTAGAACCTAATTCCTACGACAAAGCATTATCGGTCGAGGAAGAGAGAGCCAAAGCAGATTCAGTTACCACACGTTATCTGAAAGATGAAGGTCGTTACGAGATTGGTTTGCCGTTCCGACGGAGAGAACCCAGCTTCGTGAATAACTGACCATTAGCGGAAAAGAGAATCGTGCAACTTCATCGGCGTTTGATGGCTAACGTTCGAGCCAAAGAAATATATAAAACTCAATTGAAGAAGTTTATAGACAAGGGATACGCGGAGCGGGTTCCGGAAGAAACACCCATAACGGAGAGAACGTATTATATGACACATCATTACGTTCCCAAGCCTGGTAAACCAAACGATGTCCGGGTAGTGTTTGACGGCTCCGCCCTTTATATGGGACAATCCCTAAATTCCTGCAAAACTGTTGCCGGGACCCAACTTACTCCAATCTTTGTTGGGGATATTACTACGACTGCGGCAATATTCGATCGCCTTGGCTTCGGACATCGAAGGTATGTTTCTACAAGTCAAAGCGTTAGCTAGGGATCAAGACAGCCTAAGATTTTCGTGGTGGCCTGAAGGAGACTCAACCGAAAACCGGTGGAGTACTGGATAACAATCCAGGCTTTTGGGATCATTTCGAGCCCCTCGAATGCTTGTTCGGTAGTGCGTACCACTGCCGATGACAACAGAGACGCCTTCTCTAAAGCGGTTATTGACAACATCAAACGGGATATTTACATGGACGACAATTTAAAGTCCCTCCTATCGGTGGAAGAAGCCATTGATGTTGCCAAGGGAATGGTAGAGTGCTTACAACGCGGTGGATTTCATCTTACCAAATTCACTAGTAACTCCCGTGAGTTCCTGGAATCGATCCCATTAGAAGACAGAGGTGTTAAAGATCTAGACCTCATTAAGGACGATCTTCCAGAAACCAAGACTCTTGGATTAAAATGGGACACGAAGAGAGATATTCTATTCTTTCAGTTGAAACAACGAGATAATCCAGTTAGAACTAAACGGATTTGTCTAAGTATCCTGAGCACTTATTTCGATCCGTTGGGATTCATTAGCCCAGTCATACTAGTTGCTCGGAGCTTAGTACAACAAATGTGGCTCGAAAACCACTCGTGGGATGATCCACTCAAGGGAGAACTGCTAAAGAAGTGGATGAAATGGTGAGATTCTTTACCATCCATTGAGAACTTTAAGATTTCTCACTCATATTTCGGTCACGTTCTCCCCACGTATTCCTATCAACTCCATGTGTTTGGAGACGCCAGCGATATGGGAATAGGTATAGTAGCCTACCTGAGGGTTGAAACTCCCGATGGAATTAAGGTTTCATTAGTCGCCTCTAAAGCCCTAATAAACAACAAACTGCGAGTTCCAAGAGTGGAGTTAAAGGCAGCTTTATACGCTACTGCCATTGGCTGGAAAGTAACGGAACAGATCGACTATCCACTGGAGAAAACTGTCTATTGGACTGATGCTTTACTCGTTCTGGAGTATATAACTAATGAAGTCTGTCAGTTCAGCGTCTTCGTTACCAACAGAGTAGCCATCATACTCAGTCGCTCTAATATAGATCAATGGAGATTGGGACGATTAATCCAGCTGACATTGCTTCCAGAGGAGCGACTCCTCAAGAATTGATAGATACTCCAGACTGGTTAGGTGGACCCGACTTCCTGAGTAAAGAAGAGGAGGAATGGCCCCCTCATCTCACCACGGTGGAGATTAGACAAGCCAAAGGAGCGGAGAAAGTCAAACCTAAAACCAGGACGAGTAAATCAAAGTTATTTAAACCAGTGATAGATCTGTCTGTGCTACACACCTCCGGTGACGACGCTGTGGACCTAAACTCACCCACGGATGTTACCCGAAATACAACTAAATCCGTTATAGAAATAAGGGAAAGAGACTGGAAATCTGGGACACCAGACGTCTCACAAGGACTCTCTGATCTCCTACAAAGAGCAATAGATCATTACAGCTCCTGGATTCGGCTTTGCAAGGCCGTTGGTTATTTGAAAAGATGTTTCCATCATCACTATTCCAGGACAAAGATCGCTAATGATACCGCTCCAGTAGTATCTGAAAAGATGCTACTAAAGACCTTCCCACTTATAGAGTGTATGATAGGTTTCTGACTGAGAAGATCAGTTACCAAGAACATGATGATACCAATAAGCAGATACTGAGACTCCTGCAATGTTACGAGGATTCCGATAAGTATTTCCTGTTGTTGAGAAATCCACAGATGCGCTTAAGGGATCGTTTCTCTAGCACAATGATAGATGGGTTAATACATGTCGGAGGGAGATTAACTAATGCTCCATTTTCCTTTGACACTAAGTTTCCCATACTCATTAGAAATCTTGAAATACAGATCAAGATGATTGTAGAAGTTCACAGTAAGCTTTACCATGCTGGTAGAGAACGAGTTCTTAGCGAAATTCTAACTCGCTATTATTTCCATAAGCCCCGTAGAGCTCTAAACCAAGTTCTTAGGAACTGTATACCCTGTAGGAAAGCATTTAGTAGGCCTTTAACACAGCGAGAGGCAGAATTACCTAGGGAACGAGTAAGCTTTTATGAACCACCCTTTACTAATACTGGTGTGGATTTATTTGGCCCTATTGAAGTATATCGTGCTAGGACTATAATCAAGCGATGGTGCGTCATCTTTGTCTGTATGACTTGTAGAACGATCCATCTAGATATGGTGAACGATCTATCTACCAACAGCTTCATACTGAGTTTATGCCGATAGATCGCTCATTTTGGGACTAGCAACACTATGAGATCTGACAAAGGAACAAATTTCATTGGCGCCAATAACGAGATCAAAGCTTACGTAAAGGATTGGAATCAAAGACAGGTGGACGATCAGCTAAGAGTAACAGCATCTAGCTGGACCTTCAACGCCGCCGACGCCCCTTGGTGGGGAGGAAGTTGGGAGAGACTCATACGAAGCGTGAAGACCGCATTTCACTTTATAGTGCCGTGCCGCGCGTATCTCACCGACAAACTTTTGTTGACGTTAATGGAAGAAATCGCCGCCTATCTCAACGAGGACCGCTCATGCCAGTCTCATCTAGTCCCGACTCCCTAAAAGCGCTAACACCCGCGCATTTCCTACTAAAGAAACCGGTAGCCATGCTCCCGCAATCGGAAATAACAGACGGAGACGAATACTGCCGACAAACTTGGCAACTTATGCAGTTATTATCCCGTCGTTTCGCTGACCATTTCGAAAAACATTATCTTCCTACGCTACAACTTCGAACAAAGTGGTTTGCGCAGCAAGAAAACGTCAGCACCAGAGACATGGTCATTATCGTGGAATCAGATCTTCCCCGTAAGAGGTGGCAGACAGGTTGTATCATTGAGACTCATATATCCGATGATGGTTTAGTGCGATCGGTAGAACTTGTCGTCATGCGACGTAACTTTAAGAAACCTGGAATTGTGTTCGAAACGAAACAACTTAATCGCCCGGTTGGTCGTTTATGTTTACTGGAAAGAGACCGAGAGTTGTCCGGTAACTATGGAAGGCATGAGACTTTTCCCACGACCACCTCCCTAATCCAACAAACATCTAGGGACTCCCCAATGTAACAGCGTTCAGAGTGGGTGTGTGACTACATTATTTTATATTTTTATTTTTATATTTATGTATGTATTATTATGTAATTTTATTATTATAATCGTTTTCTTTAATTTTATTTAGTAGAATAATATTTTAACGATTATTTAGTAGATTAGTGCAATATATTAGTGTTTTATTACTTAATTACTTAATATAATATATTTCGTTTAACGGCGAGAAATAATTCATTTTCTCTTTCCTTACTGTCCGTATCATACTATAAATATGTGACTCCAGTAAGATGAAATGTCAGTACTTATTAAAGTACAATATACCGCCCCTACTATACTTAAGTATTATTGGTAATTAGAGTATTAGGAATGCAAAGTTCAGATCCTCGTGTCTCGGCTAAACCAAGCTCTGGGTAGACCTTGGAAACGACTTGCCTCTTCTCACTGAAATTGCTTCTTGCAATATTGCTCTCATACCGTATCTTAAATAATACATATAGTAGAATGATGTCCATTTAACAGTAGCGTTGAAGCTCAAAATATTAACAAATATTATTAATATTAATAATATTATTAAATAAATCTGTTAATAAATCTTCAAACAAATCTGTTGAACCTTTTGAGCATCTGAAATTCTAGTCGATTAAGATATCGCGGCACCCACCAATATACTTGAAAGACAAAATTCTAGAAGCAGTGGTTAACTTCCCCAGACATGTTCTGGAATATACAGGTGCCCATCCCAAATATTAAATATTAAATATTTGATAAATATCTACAACGTTTGTTATAACACATGTTAAAATATGGAAAATTTATAAATCAAATCTGTTAAAATTTTAGATCCTCTAAAATTCTAGTCAATTAAGATATCGTAGTACTTACCGATACTCTTAAAAGACAAATTTCTGGAATTAAGGATCCTAGTATTAAGGATCTCAAATAATAAAATTCACGAGAATAAATTTTAAATTCATATCCTCTCATGAATTTGATAAATTGTCATTTTATACAATTTATAAACATTCCCAAAATTCCATTAATTAATAGATCATGGGAGCGGAGATTCACCCTATTAAGTATATTAGTGTGAGAGAATCTCCAGTGTACAGTCAATAGCCGATAAAATTCATAAAATCATGTATAAGGGGAATATTGACAATTAAAGAATCACTATTAAATAGCATCCCAGATCTGTATGCATGAGAATTACCCTAATTCTACCGCTAGCTTTCCATAATGTCACCATAGTAACAACCACGCTAGAATTAGAAGCGAGTTAAAAGAACAATAGAAAGCTTGCCCCATTGAATAGCATGCGGAATAAATAGCACCTTGCTAGTATCCAGGGATACATAATAATAATGTGGCATTCTGGGAGGAATTTGACTAACGGACAAATGGCCCTAATTTGTACAAATTGTGGCAGGAATGTGGAATTTGTGTATTTATAGGTGAATGTTACTACTAAAGTGTGTTTACAGTAGCGAGTCGCAGTTGTGAAAGTTACCCTGCCTCTGTAACAAGTACCTCCAGTAAATCCAAGCCCTTGGGACGGACAGTGGAGTGACTCGCGCTGGTTATTGTTGTCGTTGTGTAGCTACTACGCTAGCGAGAGGCACAGCGACAACAGTACATCAGCGCTGAGGATCTCACGCTGTCCGGGGGTATAGAGGGGGAGGCAGCGACGACCGTTAGCCTGATTATTATTAACTATAATATCGATAAACTCATATAGCAGCTATGACTGAGTTGATAGAAGATGATCTTGGTATCAGGGAGCGATATACCCTACCACTGCAAGCGTTTGTTGATAGTTTCATAAGCGGTGACGCTAGTCAACATACTACGGAAGACGTATATCGAACCGCCAAAGGAACAGCTCAAGCGTGAATTGGACTATAGAAAATTCACCGCTCGCTATACGCATCATAATGGTACGTATATGGACTTCTTAACTACTGGTCATCCTATCAATTTACATGATACGGACGATGTAGATACCGAAAGGGAAATGATTCTATTTAAATTTCATGCCCAGCGGAGTCAGAATGATAAACTGAGAATTGAACATGAAAATTCTATTCGAAACCAACTCGAAAGAGAAGATGTTGAAGAGCCGGATAAACGCAGTGACTTCAACGAATATTTAGAATTCTTGAGAGAAACTTATCTCAATGTAGCCAGTCAACAAAATCTAGAAACTCGATATCCTCAAGGTATACATCATAACCCTATGATAGAACTCGAACGACTCTATTTTACTATGATGTATCTTACCGCCGATCGACCGTTACCTGTTGTACCGGATAGCTTCGAACAGATGGAGGATTATTGTAAAACTGGAGAAAGATCACCAGCGTTTCCCTTACAAGATGTGCGTCTTTGCTATTACTGCGATGAATGCCCTAGACCCAATCAACAAATGGAAAGACATAAAAATCCGCGGAGACGTTGCGCTAAACACAGTTTTACTCGCTATACTGAAGGGAGCTTTGAGCAAAACTTGTTCGACGTATCACCTATGCTCGCTCGACTCAAACGATCCTTAAATAAACCTATGATCAGAGTTCTGGAATACTCGGTCAGATCTCCTCATTCCCTGGTGTGACCTCAGACTCTTGATCCTAATAGTATGACGGATCCTCCTGAGTTCTACTCATTGTTCAAAGATCTAGTGTTACCCGAACAATTAATCGGTGGCATTCTGGTTGTGGGCTCTCTAGATATTCGCCCATCCTACCTAGCCGGATTGGGACGCGGACATCTAATATCGCCGTTCAACCCATATAATCGTCCCGGTTTAACTCCGATAAAACCTGTCATCGAGGTGGAGGAAAGCGTTGTACGAAACGCATTAGACACTATTCGACAAAAGATCGGAAAAGGAACCTACGATTGTTTAGACAAACGTAAATTGCAACAACAAGTCCAAGCGGTAAAAGAATTAGCTTTACCCCAGTTTGATCGGGAAATCCAGAATCTTGAGAAAGATATCGAACTTGGACAAACATACTCTCTACAAGAGTTCTTGGACGAACGCTTCCAACAACAAGCGGAGGAAAATCAGCTCGAGGAGAAGCACATAGAAATGGATGGGAGAGAAGAAGCAGCTTTAGCCCAACCAGAAGCTCAAATCCTTATGACTGATCTCTATTCCAAAACCATCATTCATCCTTCGATGGTTCCCCATTTCGGAGACAAACTCTTCGCCATGGTACAACCCCAACCGGTTGATATCAACTTAAGATCTAGAGATCTTATCGCTGACGCTCCTATGTTACAACGTCCGCCAATCGAGGCCGCTCGTGTCAACGGTATACTCGTTGAACCTCCGGACAATCGAGTGGATCTTGTCCGTCGTACGGTACACGAGGTCAACCTACGCACTAGACCTATACTGAACTCATTTTATGGGATCAAAGATCACCCCTATTATGTCAATTTAACTCAATATTATATGGTGAAACCAGAAGATCCTACACACAGTTTAAAGTTTCTACCATTGATAAATCCCCTTGATCTTGTTGAACTCGAACAACTACAGAAACATTTAGATCAATTGGTTAAAGTAAACTTATTCAGAAAAGCTTATAATGTTTCAAGAATAGAAAAGGACATAATACCTCCGTATAATCTCGATAGATTTATTAAAACTCTATTAGTCCATTGGAATCTCGACATATTATTCAAGGAAGAGAGAATACAGCGATATGGAGATGCAGATACTTATACTAGTAGTAGAAGAAGAGGTGACCCCAACGAACTCCTCCCTAGCTTGGGCTATGGGCTACATCTCGGAGGACTATTAAAAATGCCAAATTCCGATGCTAAATTACGGCGTTTAATTGCCTACATCTGTCACCATCGAGGTAGTTACCATCAACCAATCGTAGCGTATTCACCTACGCGTAGCCCACCTTACTCGATAGCAGCTGTTACCACCCTTCGGTATTGATTCGTATCATTGCTGCAACAACCATACATTGCATATTCATCTTCGCGTAGCCTAACTTCTCGAGGCATGGCTAGCCCCCAACCCATCGCTATTCGATCAACCAACCAACAGCGATACACCCTCAGATTATTCCCCTTTTCGCCACGCTACCACCTCCACATACTGTATATGGTGACTAAAACGATAACGTGGCCATCTACACGATGCATATACCAAGTCGTTATATTACAGTATATTATATCGATTGCCAACTCAACGATTTACGTCCCTCCGTTGATAGAGCTACTCAACTGCTGTCGCCAAACCAACAAACCAACCACTCAGTATGATACATGTGCATGAAATTCCGCCACGTTCCAGCTACGCGTATACACACATTAGTGATTATTATTATTATGCAATAATTTTTAATTAAACTGCATTTTCCCTCCCGGCTAATCAACCAATCAATAAACCGAATTTAGGCTATTTCTCAGTTTAAGACCTGTATTATTTTTGAAAATATCTTATATATATAATCTCTTGCTTTAATCACAATTAATCATTTGTAATGGTTTTAGTTTAAAAGTTTTTACTTTGTTTGTTTGATTTACAATAAAATAAATTAAATAATGTCTTCTGATTCCGATATGGTTATGCCAATAGTAAGGCATTCATTTTTTGCAGAAGATGGTCAAGCCTATATTGTTATTGATTATACAATTTACCGTCAGGGAGATGATAAATATAAAATTGAGTTTTCTGAAAAAGCCAGGAAAGTTTTAAGCTCAATTGATATTGATGCTTCTGATAATAGTATTCATCTCTTAGATTACAACCGGAAAGTTGAGCATGAGGGAAAATTAATCAACATCTTACTATTATCCATGATAGAGGGGTTTATTGTTATTACACAATACAACGAAGCTGGTGAAAAGTTTGAAATACGGCTAAATCGGCATAGCCCCTACGAAATTATGTCTTTCTTTATTGTAATGATTTCAAAAGAATCCTTTATCGAACCTGAAGAATCAACAGATAATGTTGAATATGTTGATAATATCATTGATTCTTGACTTTTCCCACTATATTATAAATATTTTATGATTATTTATAAAATTTTAATGTTTTTAAATAATCGAAAATTGTAGTAGTATTTGTATATACAGTATAACAGTTTTGTTTGTTGTTGTTGTGTATTGAGGTAATTATTTTCAATTTACTTTACAATTTGGAAAAATGGATATTTTAAATGAAAAATGTCCAGTTTGCTATTCTAAGTTATTGCAACAACATCGAGATTATTATAAATGTGAAAATAAACATGCAACTTGCGTACAATGTATTGTACAATATTCCGAAATGAATAATTATTGTTCTAAAATTTGTCCTATTTGTCGCGCACCCATATCTAAGTTTAATATAAAGTTGGCAAGTTATCAACCCTATTATTGGAAAGAGCTTCGCAATATAACTTATATTTCTGCGGAAAGTAATGATCCGGGAGATTTATTTACAATATTGGAGAATATTTTTTATAGAAATGTAGTACGACGGTGTTGCTACTATATTCCTTATTTTTTTAGCAGCGAACATAAAAAAATCATTAGTGCGAAATTCTCGGGAAGTGATTTCCAAACCGCCGATGTTACCTATCATTATTTCGCGTATAAAGATGCTCACCATGCTTGAAATTACATCAGTCTATACTATAATTGGAAATAGCACCTTTTGTTGCAGCGAGCGTCACATACTGTAGTTGTGTCATATGTTAATTAAATATACAGTACTCTAATGTTGTAGTTGCCTCAATTATTGTTATATACATAGTAATGGTGATGGTTTATTGATATTGATATTGATATTTATATTATATTGTATTGTTTATATATCTTAATAATAATAATAAATGGCTGACTTTAATTCAGGTCCATATAATTTAAACTTTCAAATGGGAACGAGTATGATAATTTCTGGGCCATCTGGTTCTGGAAAGTCAACGTTTGTCAGTAATTTAATTAAACACAAGAATGGTTGTTTCAACGAAGCCCCCTTGCGAGTATTGTATTGTTACGGGAGCAATCCCCCGACTATTCCCGGTATTACTCACCTTTACAAAGTTTTGCCTGAAAATATAGATAGTTTAGTGAATAGTCGAGATTTATTAATTATAGATGATTTATTAACAGAAACTGAGTCCAGTACAGCTTTAACTGTATTGTTTACTAAGGTAGCTCATTATTCCAATATATTTATTTGTTTTATAACGCAAAACATGTTTTATGGTGGGAAGCATAACCGCACAAGATCAATTAATAGCCATACTTTAGTATTAATGAAAAATCCGCGAGACAGTTTATCAGTTTTAAAATTCGCGAAGCAGATGTTACCAGGGCAGACCAAATTTTTAGTTGATTCCTATCAAGATGCGACAATTGAACCATTTTCACATTTCTTAATTGATTTACGACAGGAAACACCCGAACATTTAAGATTTAGATCGGATATATTTCGTAATCATAATTGTTACATTAAAAATTACATTGACTATAAACGTAGCGAAAATAATAATAATAATAATAATAAATAATTAATATTTTGTAACAATTTTCAATAATGTTGCAACAATGAATAGACTTGTGCAGAAATATCGTAACGAACTGGAATTTCTACGCAGCGCTACCCCTCAACAAAGAACTTATTTTATTAATCATACCGCGAGTAACGAATTAATACGGCTCATTGTAAATACTGCATTAAATGTTCTAAAAGGTAACGTACAATTAACCCCTCATTCATTTAGAAATATTCGCCGCTATAAGAAGGTATTGAAATCTCTCAACCGTAAAACAAAAAATATATCAAGTTACAGAAAAAAGTTAAGCAATCAATCTGGAGGTATACTACCGTTTCTAATACCCTTACTCGGCATTGGTGCGAAACTCGCCGCGAGTGCCGGTGCCGCCGCCGCTGGAGCAGCTATTGCGAAAAAAATTAACCGCGGACGGTAACAATGGTTAAAACAGGAGTAACATTTAGAAAATTATATTTAGTATCGAGTAAACCGTTAGCTACTGATTTAAAACCACAAGATATACCTAGAGTAAATACTACAAAAAGAAAACCCTTTAAAACATCAACTTCAAAGAAAATAATTAAAAAATTTCAGTTGTTCTTACGGTGATGCCCTTTATAAGAGATTTGAATATACATATTACTTGCGGTTGTCGAAAAGATGCCTCGCAATATGAAACCGATTTTAAGCCGAAGCTTAGACAAAAAACTGTTAAGAATTTATTTAGATCCATCATCCCCCGCGGGTTTTGCAAGTGTTGCAAAATTAGCAAAAGCTGCAAACATCAAACCAGCACAAGCCCAGAAATGGTTGAGCGGGCAAAAGACATACACGTCTACAAGTACCGGTACCTGTACAATTACCGGTACCAGTACCGGTACCATTAAAAGTACTGGTACCAGTACAAGTAACAGTACAAGAATCGGTACCAGTACAAGTAACAGTTCAAGTACCGGTACCAGTACAAGTACTGGTACCATTACAAGTACCGGTACCTGTAAAAGTCCCGGTACCAGTACCAGTACCAGTAAAAGTACCAGTACCAGTCCAAGTACCAGTACAATTACCGGTACCAGTACCAGTACCGGTACCAGTACCGGTACCAGTAAAAGTACTGGTACCAGTGCAAGTACCAGTACAGGTACTGATACCATTAGAAGTACCGGTACCAGTACAAGTACCGGTACCAGTACAACTACCGGTACCAGTTCAAGTACAAGTACCGGTACCAGTACAACTACCAGTACCAGTTCAAGTACAAGTACCGACGCTCCACGTAGACATCATTATCCAACATCTAAAATATTTTTACGGGGGGTTTAAAAGATATATATATGATAGATCTGGTGGATATGCAGCAATATAAATCGCAAAATAATAATTATAACTATATATTAACATGTATTGATGCCTTTAGCAGGCTTGCTTTTGGCTATGGTATGAAAACAAAAAAGGGTATTGAAATTATTAGTATATTGCAAAAAATATTCCAGAAAGGAAAACCAAACAGAATCGCGACTGATCAAGGGTCTGAGTTTCTAAATAAATCTGTAAGAAAATATTTAGATACGTTAGGTATACAGTATTACGTAATGTATTCTGTGAATAAGGCGGCTATTGTCGAGAGATTCAATAGAACATTAAAAACAAAGATGTTCAAAATTTTTACACAACGAGGAAATAATGTTTGGATTAAAATTTTACCAAAGCTCATTTATGCTTATAATAGGTCATATCATAGGACAATAAAAATGACACCTATTGAAGTTAATAAATTTAATGAAACTGAATTAATGAATAGATTATATGGGAAATATAGACAGATTAATCATAAGAAAATAAAATTTAAAGTTGGAGATACAGTACGATTATCTATCGCTCGTACTGCTTTTGCTAAAGGCTATCGAGAACAATGGACACGTGAATTATTTATTATTCATCGTGTCAGGTTGGATAGAGTACCTGCTGTAATGTTCGATATTAAGGACAGCGCTGGAGCTATAATAAAGGGCTCATTTTATTCTCACGAACTCCAAAAGGTCCACCCAAATAGTAATATTTATCTAGCAATTGACAAAAATATTGGCAAACTTAAAGAACGTGTACGCAATGGGAAGAAAGAATATTTAGTCCGATTCATCGGATCCAAGAAACAGTCGTGGGTACAGCATAGTCAATAAGCTTAGGTTTATACTGTATATTAATTCATTTTGGTCGCATATGACTGTAATTAATCAATATTAACTCGAATGATATTACTATATCTATAGTTCATCCGTTTTAAATAAAGCCAATAAAATATTGATCCCGCGCATATACTGGAGAAGATGCGACAATGAACGTGGTCACAGATGTCTATAATTTAACATTATACTGTACTGTATGTACAATGGAGTCAAGTAGAGAGAGAGAGAGCTTAAATAATAATAATAATAATAATAATGGCCACAGATACATATATCACTCTACTTTCAGATAGCTCATTAAACACTTACCCCAATAATAATCCTAGCGAGTTTACTGTTGATTTAGCCGAAGAATTATATATTGGTCCAAACGCTAAAATTGGGCTTGCCGAGCTACAATACCAAGCAACATACAATAATATTACACTGCAAACTCAAATCTCGCTGTCAATCGGGGTAGATGCAAAAGATGCCAAATTATATAGTTTATTTCCTGGTATGCATAGCTCTATTCAAGTGATTATTGATGATATAAATAAACTGTTTAATTCTGAAGCGAAATATAGAGATTTCGAATTCATTTTTAATACAAATAATTCTAGAATTAAATTTAAATTTCCTAAAAAGTTGAAAAAAATACAATTAAGTCTACGTGGTGATTTAATACAAATTCTAGGCTTAAAACCGTTATTGGATCGGAATCATCCTGGTATTCCGAATTGGGATATATACAGTACCACTACAGTAGATGAATTAAGCAATATAGAACAGCCGATATTAATTTTAAATTATAGCGGACCAAAAATTTCGGAAATTGGCATTTTAGATTTTCCAGCTCCCACGAATATAACACGTAATAAAGACACTATCTTTATATATACAGATATTATTAAGAGCTCATTTGTTGGTGACGCTTTAGCACCGCTCTTAAGAACCTGCCCTTTAACGCAATTAAATCGAAAATATATTAATCACGAATACGAGAGCATTTGCTATTTCCCATTGTTGAATAAAAAACTAAAAACAATCTTAATTACTTTACGTGACGGACAAGGCGAATTAATTAATTTTAGCGGAGGTCGCACTGTTATAACACTTAAGTTAATACGGGGTGGCAGTGATGGATGAATTCTACGTAAGACTACCAAGTAACTCCTGTCCAATTGATTTTCCCCGCAATAGCGCTAGTAATTATCAGATCAATTTCCATGGCGCCTTACCTATAAACCCAAACGAAAACTGGGTGGTAGGTATAAAAAGTATATTTTACTTAGCTACGTTGCCGTCCATGTATAACAATGTAGAGAATGTTATTTTATTAAAAAAAGGAAAAAAAAATTTTGAGGATACACTTCCATCCGGTTTGTTCTACAGTATCAATGACATTATAGATTATTTTAACACGGGGGCGTTGAAAGATAAATTACAAATAGTTGAAAATACTCAACAAAATAGGTTGCAATTTAGTTTAGGGAAAACTGTGCGAGAGTTATTTATAGGTCAACAATTAGCCTATTATTTTGGAATTACTGAAAATAATCTCGGCGCGAATTTAAATCCAAATTTTAAAATTATTTTGAAGACGAAAAATAATATAAAGGGTTATTTAATAAAGGTTATCGGAAATGGAGAAAAAGCTTACCAGATGGTATTTTTATGCCCTCAACCACCCAATTCTATTCCAGAACCTAAGTCGAACATGTACGTGACTACTAATATAATTGAAAATCAATATATTAATGACTTTGGTTTAGCTTTACTTCGTCGTGTTGCGATACCTGATGACGTGAAATATGGTAGCGTAATAAATAAAGAATTTGTCAAGGATACAATTCATTATATCCCTGTAAAAAAATCATATAAGATAACATACATTCATATTGAAATAACAGACAAAGAAGGAAAAGATTTGAATTTTGAATACGGGACAACATCTATTACATTACACTTTAAACGAATAAATTAAAATGGATTCTGATTTATTTCAAAGATACAGTAAACCTCAATATGGTGGTGCAGACTCGAATCTTGCTGTTTTTAAAGGTGGTAGAAGTACGAGAGGTTCGACGCAAGTTCCTGTTTTTCGAGGTGGTTCATATATTGACCCTTACGGTCAACAAATTGGCACATTTGGTCCAAACTTAAAACAACGTCGTTTTCAGCATTATCGTAGAGGTATGCGGGCAAATCAACACGGAGAAGGTATATTTACAGACGCTTTATCGACATTGAAAAAATTTGGTAAGCCATTAGCTAAAAAAGTTTTACAGAAAGCTTTACCATTTACCACAAAATTTATGAGACAACACGTAATACCAAAAGGTAAGCGGGTCTTACATCAGCAGGCTAATACGGTTATTAATAAAGCATTAAATAAAATGAAACCGTCAACAAGGTCAGTTGTAGAAAAAGTTTATAGAGATTTAAAGCGACCCGCTAGACCAATGTCTATGAACATACATCATCGACGTAGTAATAAATATAGAAAAATAAAAGGCAAACTGAAACACTGCGAAAAAAGTATTTTTTAATAATGTCAATTATTAAGGAATTAGATTTATTTTCTACACAGCCAATACAGACTGAATTTAAAGCAAAGCATTATGAAACAATTTACCCCGTATCTAATCTCAGAAGTGAGTCTAGGGAAGTCACGTTCCTTGTACCGAGATCCAATGAATTCTATACGAAACTGCAAGATGCGTTATTAATTACAAAATGTACTATACGATGGGATAGACGACTTGAAAACTCCCATATATATATGCTGAATTACCCCGCTGAAACTATGTGGAGTGATATTAAAATAGACCTTAATGAGAAGCAGGTTGAAAATAGCAATAACCATTATTTCTACAAGTCGTACTTATCCAATTTATTATTTACAACTTACGAGGATAAAAATGGGCTACTGGGTGCGGGTGGCTTTCATCAACCTTTATCTGAGCACGGAAATGAAATTGACCCCGGCGCGCATCCTATTGGCGATGCCTTTAGTAAACAAATGCAATTTGTAAGTGGATTGACGATTGATTTTGATACTGAAAGCAAAATAATACAACCCGGGTATGATTTAAGAATGCATTTTAGAAAAGTATCAAATTCGTTTATTTTTAAAATCACTCCAAACGCAAATGCGGTGACAAATCTTCGGCTAGAATTAGATGAAATAAAGATCCTAATCCCTAGAATGGAGGTTAATCCTGTAATAGAAAGCAGTCACCTAAAAGGTTTAGAGAGTTACGATATTGAATATCAATTTCAAAAAAAGGAGGTTACAACATTTACTATTCCCGCTCAAACCACAAATTACACCCAAACAAACATATTTGATGGTAAAAAACCCAAATTAGTTATTATCGGCTTCATAACAAATAACGCTTATTCGGGAGAATTAATTAGCAATCCCTTGAAATTTGAACATTTTAACCTTAGACGCGCGGAACTGATTGTAGACGGTCTTCCAGTAGGTGGTGTAATATACGAGCCTAATTTTACAGATGGAACATATATTTTTGAGTATACTCAATTAATGAAGAACATTAATACATATATTAACGGTTATGGGGGTAATAATATAGACCATGAAACCTACTTAGGTAATTGCCCCATCCTATCCTGGGACTTAACCGCCGAGGGCTATGTTAGAGATCCACAACCGTCGATATATACTAACGGCCAATTAAAATTAAGATTTGCCGAACCGTTGGTTGAAACCATAAATGTAATCGTTTTTAATATTTATGATCAATCATTAAGTTTAAATAGCAGGAAAGAAATACATATCGATTAAGTATGTTATCTACAGAGGACCTTGATATGTTTCCAGTGGGTGGTCATTATTTGGGAGCGTTTCCAGCTAATAAATTACCTAAATTAGATAATAATAAGCGAAGAGATTATGGGTTAATAGTAAATACCGATAAAGAGCATCTACCCGGGATTCATTGGATCACGATATTTATACGAGATAATGAGGCTGAATTATTTGATTCATTCGGATCAAAATATCCAAACAGATGCATCGAAAAATGGCTTGAGAAAAATTCCGTAAGGTGGCGTACTACTCGCAAACAATTTCAAGACCCAAGGAGGACCACATGCGGTCTATACTGTCTTTATTATTTGGTAAATCGAATTCACACAAACTATCCAATGAGTGCGTTTACAAATAATGTGGAAATAAATGAAATAATATTATATAAATGGCTTGTTAATTATTATAAAATAAACCAACAAGCGTTGTAATTAATCATTTAACTTTTGTTTATCAGATAAAATGGATAATATTATTTTTGTTGATTTTCAATATTATAAGATAGACAATAAAGAGTATCCGGTAGTATTTAAAGAATTTGCTATATTCGATTCTAATTACACCAAAACTAATGTAAAGACGTTTTTAATTAAAGGCCCGTCTAATATTAAGTTATCAGCTTTAGATGTAGCTCACGTAAACAATTTACGAGACATGACTTCTCATTTGCCTTGGGACTACGGTGACATTTCGCAAGATGAGTTTAAAAAATATATGAAGAGACATTTAAAATATAAAAAAAAATATATATGTATTTGGGTTGATGAAGCGGGCAATATTAAACACCCAACTCGATGTTCTCGCACCAAATTCGGTGGAGAAATTGGGAATATATAAGCAATATCACGATTATTTAACCCCCTGTCGCTTCCACGATCAATTTACTACAGTAGAAAATAAATGTGCGTTCCACTTAAACACAAAGGATAACTGTCTGCGGTATTGCTCAGCAAAACGCGTTGGGGGGTATGAGATGCTACACTTTTTCATGAGAAAGCGTTTAACTGCGACTGATGATGATAAACAGAAAGAAATAACTGCGGTGGAAGATGTACTCATACTGTAGGTTTAACTGAGGTGGAAGATGTACTCTTACAGTAGGTTTACTCTAAGCTTGTAATGTGATGGGATAATATATTTGTTTTAATGTCAATAAAAAATAATAAAAACATTAAAATCTTTTTTTATATCGCTGTTTACACTCACAAACACAACACACCTACCGGTAGCCGACTGTTGTATCAGAGTTTAACTACCAGTAGCTAGCTGACTTTACACATACAGACATATAGAATGGCAGAATGGCGCCCTTCTAGACTGTCAGCAACCACAAGGCTTTAGCACAAGGCTTACTAAATTAACTCAACATGGAGGGTTCGTGAATGCTGCATTAGAGAGGCCCTCCTAACAATAGGCCTACTGGTACCGAGGGCTCTGTAGCCCAGTACTTGAGGATAGAGCAAGGGCATACCGCTTTCTTTGATTTAAGGATTACACTATTACACTTGAATGCTTCCAATTTTCTGTTTACAACTTTAATTGGTCTAATCTACATTACTGCGGGCGGGCTACTACTGTCGCATAGGTAAGCCTATACAGCTATAGTTAACTTTATGCGGGGCCCTTTTTCGAATGTTGACCCAATATGGTTTATGGTTAACCTTTAGTACTCGTGGATAGGTAAGGTACACTTTCATTCGGTTAGGCATATAGGCCTAATGACTTACTCCTCAACTGAAAGTTGACTAGCTCATTGATACAATAGGTGTGGTTAGGTACCGGTAGCGCTATAGGTCCTATAAAATCCCCTCGCACTCTCTGTTACTAACTTTCTACATTCACTCTATGTTGTATGCTTCTTTACAGTTAACCTTTAGAACTCTTGGTTAGGGGCGCCATCATTCAACCAGTCATATAATGGCTCCACTCGGATACAATAGGTGTGGCTTGCGGTATACCTAACTAAGCCTATATAAAATCCACCCCATTCTCTGTTACTAATATTCACTCTATGTTGACGGAGGGACTATATAAAACATAGTTAATTTATTTATGTATTCGCTTTTTTTTAAATTATATATAAAATAGATTCAGGCTACTAAGTTTTATAAGCAACAATAACTGATAACAATAACAACAACAACAACACTAAATTTATTACTGTATTATACTTTTTATAGTCCTATATGTGGGTCCCTCTGTAGAGTTTCCTCCATTGCCGGTACCTGTAAATGGTTGTTTATAGGCCTAACTTCTACCGGTCTTTGTGTTGGTATATTGAAGTGAAGCGTGTCATCAACATCATTCTCCCAATTTTTGCTAGAGGGTGAGCTTCCCGATATTTGCGGTTGTATCTTTATAACAAGAGAGAAATCTTTTGAAATTTCAACCTTTGTAGGCGATAAAGGTAGACCTACTCCATATTCTACCGAAGTAAACCCAATCTCAAATTTTTTGTTTATATATCGCAACTCCATCTCAGCAATATTGGATGCTGCGAGATATGTTTCGTCGCTTGATTGTAATTCGATTTTGATACAACTTTTCAACTCACGGTTATTGAAAAAGGCGAATGTCATCTTCGAGTTGAGGTAAGTTGTCGTCGTCGTCGTAACTAGGTACCGGAAAGAATATCTTTAAATTGAATAGGTAGGCCTACTGATATTTTTTTTTCTTCTTTTGTTTAACAAAATTATAGTTCACTGTCAGAAAAATTGAGTTTATATATATTTTTGTAGAGGGTCGCAGATGTGTACATTACAAAATTCTCATAGTTAACAAAATGCACAACATAAACCTTTCCCATGCGGATTAGCGATATATGCTCTGGTCGTTGTTCTATTCTGAATGTAGGGAGATGCATAGCCAATGTTTTAATGATATGTACCTGTATACAGACTAGTAACAGGTAGGAGGGCATCGTCTTTGACTATGAATACCAGCACATAGCCCTAATCTTTTCTCACCGAGCTTAGCGTTGCCCACCGCACTCACGCACACTCATAAGTAACAGATGCACTATTGTAACTCACTCATGAGCAACAATGCCAAGTTAGCTAGCTAGCTAGCTACAGCCCCTGAGTATACTATGCCTACTTGAGTGTTACAAGCAGCAATCGCTCTACCGAAGTTAATTTCCCCTCAAACTAGTTGTTGATTTTAAAAAAAAAATATTCATAATTTTTTTCCAACCAATTTAATATATATATATTTTACAGTAAAAATCTCCACCGCCAAACAGCAACAACAACAATAAATTTCACTCACACTAATTATATTTTACAACAAAAACCCTCGCCCCAATCAATAATAAATTATTAACCAGTTTGATGAATATAGGGTAATATATATGAAATTTAAACGGGGAACACATTAACCCTATTAAACCCGGGGGGGGGGGGTCAATATGACCCCGCCCGTGGTTTTTTTATTATAATTCTGAAACAAAAGCAGTTGGGAATCTGAAATTTTATGACTTTTCCTAAAAATCTATTGTCTTCCTAGTAGTGAAAACCGTTTTCAAAAATATTGGGTACTTTTCGAGTTATAGCACCATTTTTTAACCCTACTTTTGGCACTTTTTTTGAGACGTATTTTGAAAATTACATTTCATTAAATATGAATTGTAACATCTCTATTTTTGATTTACACCGGTTTTTTGGTGTTAGAAATTTGATAGAATTCATATAAATTGATTTAGAAATTTCAAACTTGTTTTTTTCGGTGGGTGCCAAATTTTGGTGCCAGCACCAAATTTCGAAATAAGTCAATTTTGTAAATTGATCGTTTGAAACTTGTTTTTTACGCAATTGGGGTTTTTTGGGTTTCTGGATTCGATGAAATATATACGAGTTGCACCAAGCGTATCAAACTTGTATTATTCTGTGCTGTGTGCAAATTTTGGTGCTAGCACGAAATTTTGAAAATCCATTCAATAGATAAAATTGCTTGTGACAATTTATTTCTTGCGTTTTAGAGGTTTATGGCTGTTCTGAATTTAATGGAAAATATAATTATCGATCTAGACATCTCAAACTTGTATTTTTCGGATGTGGGTGCAAAATTTGGTGCTAGCACCAAATTTTGAAAACCATCAAATATATCAATTGATTGTGTCACCTTGTTTCTTGCGTTATACGGGTTTGTGATGGTTCTGAATTCAATGGAATCAGTAAAAATTTCATAAGAGTTCTCAAACTTGTATTTTTCGCCGGTGGGTGAAAATTGTTGTGCCAGCACCAAATTTTGGAAAATATGCAAATTGATAAGTAGATAGTATCACCTTGTTTCTTGCGTTATACGGGTTTATGAGGGTCCTGAATCCGATGGAATCAATAAAAACAGCACTGGACATCGCAAACTTGTACTTTTTGGTGATGGGTACGAAATTTGGTGCTAGCACCAAAATTTGCCAAATTACGCCGAAAAATACAAGTAGCAATGATCTGGCATATTAGAAATGTATTCCATTAGAATCAGCGCCCTCGAAAACCTGAAAATGTGAATTTATAGCATCGTATAAGTGAATTACAAATTTTGTGTTCTAACTGAAAAGTGCTGGTTACTTGTTTTTTTCATTTTTTTCCTACGCAGAGAGGACTAAACAGCCATTTATAGTAATCATATCATTTTTTAATGTTTTCCAATGTATTTTGCACCCCAGAAAACCTGTATTGAAAAATAATTAGCCGAATATGTAACTTTCAAATTTGGTGAAAATTGTGCACTACTTGTAATTTTGGTGCTGCAATATAACCACCCCAGTACATTTTTTCGAAAATTTTTTTTTTCGGTCGGATCCAGACAAGTGATACCTACGTACAAACAAAAAATCAGACGTTTTCGTAAATATTTGTAGATTTTAGAGGGGGGGGTCAATATGACCCCTCCCCGGTATAGCCGGTATATATATTTTATAGCCCGGTACTAATAGGGTTAATGTACATTTACCAGTGTAGAAACAGCAAACAACAACATTATTATTTATTCTGACTTTACAGTTATTGAATATTTCAGGTTCATATATAACTTGAAGTAGCACATTATCAAAGACAACATAAAACCCGGTATTGTTTATCAATAACCTATAGACTACAGACTTACTACTAAAAATATAAGTACATAAATTAACAGATTTTAAAATCAAATTAATACTAGTTTTATCAAATATATGCTTTTTTACTTTTTGGAAATTATACTTACTGCCTAATAATGTAATACGACCATTTTTAAATATTAATAATGTAGCACCAAATATCTTATATATAAACTGATTTGGTTTGAGTATGTGTTTACCAGATAATTGATTTTTTAATTCTTTAAAATTAATCGCTAACACTTGCTGGCAACTTATATTTTTATTTACTATTTGATAATTCATCATCAATACCATCGTCTTTTGGTTCTTCATAAATTGGTATATTTGATATTTTTATAGGTTTTTTGAGGTTTGTTTTATAGTGCCCCCAAGGAAGCGAATGATTTTTATTAACCCAATAAAGTTTATCGTCAAAGCTACTGAGTGTAAATTTATTTTGCTTTAAGGTATAAATACGATGTAATTTAGATTGAAATCTGTGTATGTTTTTTTTTATTTCTTCATTTGAGTTATATGCTTTTAAATATTCTTCATGTGTAATATTCGTTTCGACAACAGCTCTTGTAATACCTTTTGCTCTACGAATATTTTTATTATTCCATTCCAAAATTGAATATAATTTTGGTCTTAAAAATACTGCTTGTTTAATTTCACGTGAGGCTAGTTCGTCTTTACAGTAATAGAGTCTGGATTTATTTTTATCGCTGTAGAGGGGGTGATCCTTAGGGTAATTGGAAGTATCTAAAATATTATTTTTAATTAATGCTTTTAAAAAATTATTCTGCGATGTCAGTCAGTGTCTGATGCGGCAATTTCAATACGACAATTTAATTCTTTCTCAATAGGTAGCAATTTATTGTAATACAGCTCATACATATCCAATTTAGCCAAGTCCAACACAGCGCTACCAATAAATATAGGCTTATCGAGAGTTACAGAGTCTTTCACTAATAATTGTCCCGATAATGTATTATTGTATATTATAAATTGTTCATGATTAATACGATTTACCAATTGATCACATTTATCGTTGCTATTTGCGATACGAAAGTTACATCGGTCTCGTATCCTCTCTATTGATTTGCCAAACAGTGAATTATTGAGCAATTTCGCGACAGCAGTTTCAATGTAACTTTTTGCTAGGCGCCTTTGATTAATATTAAAATCTATGTAATTTTTAAATACAAATTCTTTTTGAAAAGAATATAATTTATGTAGTTTAGTAACAATTAATCCATGTTTTATATAAAATTTTAACAGTTTCAAATGTAAATGATAAAACTCTTTATCAAATTGCGTCAGCAAGAGTTTTGGTGTAGACATCCTATATTTACGGGAGGTACCTCTTTGTTTCGATAAATTATTAAATTGTTCCCGCATATAAGGCAAAAGCATTGTTTCATTTATACTTAAATGCTCTGGGGCTAACGGTAATTGTAATGTTTGATCGTGAATAGCCTTGGGATAATTTAAATCACATATTAAAAAATATCCAGTAGATCCATCAATGTCTAAATCTACCAAGTACTCGATTAGTTTTTCTGGAATTGCATTCTCTAAATGTTTAATACTTACTTCTTTGAATTGCGAGGTGGGTAGTTTTTTACTTAAATTCCCAGAATATAAAGAGTTGAAATCAATATTAAAAATATGGCATTCTTCCTTAGTAGAATCATATGTACTTGTTCCAGGTATATTTGATTCTATATAATGCTTTCGACAAAATGAAACACCACCCCTAATTGATTTTTCAAAATCTCTATATGTTTGATAATCCTTTATTAATTCTATTTTACATTTATTATATTTTAGCGCGCAATCATAGGTAAATGACGCAATACTACAGTAAAAAACCACTTCTAAATCGTAATTTTGTTTACAAACATTCCTAAAATTCTCAAATATATCAGCAAGCAAACAAACATCGAGTTTTAAATAGGCTAAAAGATAAACTTTGAGATTCACACAGTCGAATTCTACCCATGATAATCCTGCAAACCTATAATCTTCAATTGTGCATGTTTTTTGTGTTAAGTTACTAAAAAAATTATTTATAGACGGCAAACCAGTATCATTAAATTTATTAATATCTGTCAAGTACTCGTATGGAAATACTCCTTTCCGTTTAATTGTTGAGTTATTCAAGTTTGGATAAAAATATTTCATTTCTTGTAGAGTAATAGGTAAAATTGAGCTTATATCATGACTCGCTACATCCTTTGTTGAACACTCAACTAAATTACTTAGGGAAAAGCTTAAAAATTGATATGTGTCTAAGAAACGTAACTCAATTTTTTTAGAAGTGTTTTTAATTGGGATAAACGCACTCAGTGAAATATATCGTTCTGTATTTCTCGGTATAACCTTTATATCCCAATCGGTGTATTTCTTATCTCTAAATCCGGTTTGTAATATACAATGTATATCGTAATTACTGGAATTGTGCCCGCAAAGTACATACAGGTATCGTTTCAATGATAAACTTCGGTTACAACTATTACAGGCTGCTGCAATATATTTACCTGTAATATGTGAATGATGTCTGTTTTTCCCAACATTATTATTTAAAGTAACATTACAATAGAAACAAAATTTTGCCTGTTCAAAATTTACAAAATCAATATTAGTAAATGACATAGTTTTATGAGTGTATATGTCTGACCAACAACATAATTCAGTTAAATCAAAATATAATGAATCTAAGAAATCTTGAATACAATTATTATTATTATTTGACTTTATGAATGTTTTCAAATTACATTTTGGGGGGTTAATTAATTCAGTATTGGGAACAATTAAATAACTCGCAGCACACGGTATATGCTCCTGTATAAATTGATTATTAACTGAAGGTTGTAAGATACATTCTATATCAAAGTAGGTGACAAACAATGGGGATAAGGTTCTATCTAAATTTGTAAAACTAATGTGTGTTCATTTTTTATTAGGTAGTTTCTCTCGTTGACTTCTTCCTTGGTAGCATGCAAGACGGTGTTGTTGGAGAACTTCCGATTGAAAAAAATGAGCCAAACTCCTTTCACAATATTTCCTATTCCCGATATGAAGAGCTCTCGTATTCAGCAATCGATTCAAGTTAGTTATGCAAACATAATGATTCGGTTTAGGTACATTGTTATTTTTTACTACAAGTAATATATTTAATAACTCTTTATCGGGTGTAATTTTACTAAACGGTGGTTGTCTTAATATAGATACGGGGGCGCGTTTGTTGTCGTTATTCCAACATAGTAAATTAATTATATATTTTGAATTTTGTTTTTCAAAAAGTTTAATCGCTAACTGCCACTCTGTTGGATAATCTTTGTTCCCGTTGTCAAAAATGAAATGACTCATATAATTTTTGTACGATGAAGTACGGTTTTTGTGATCTTTCACTTTGCTACTAAATTTTGCGGCTATAATAGCCCATTTGAAACAGTCATTATCTACCGTTTGAATATTTATTGTACATTTTTTAGCTGATAGAGCCTTAGGTAATTCCATATATCCATGCCCCTTATATAGTAACGACCTACACTTAGATTCAGCTAATTTAATTTCAACCCTTAATAAAGATTTAATACGCCATCCCGAACCACGTGTGTTAAAGATGGCTATTTTTTGTAATATATTTTCCACAACATACTCAAACCATGTGTCAAAACTTTGCGGCGAATCTACAGTATTAATAGCACGACCGGAAGAATTAAAATAAAAGGTTTCCAATTGCTCGCCTTCTGAAAAATGTGATCTGTACATTAATACATTTAGACCTAACCACAGTCTAAGAACATTCATTTCTTTCAATCTATCTAATATTAACTGAAGAATATTACCTCGAATTTGTGCTAATGCTGTTTCTACATCGGGATAATCTCTAGAAGTTGGGAGGTCGTGGACATAAATTTCAAGACGATTATCGTGAGCTTCTTGTTCCCGCGTAAAAATTGTTGCGCTTGTACCAAGAGCCACCCTTAAGTTTTTTCTGGATATTATATTTTTATGTTGCGGAAATTTACGCTTTCTTGTGTAGTAACATTTCAAGTGACAGTCGTGTCGTATATAATTCTCATATGTATACTCTTTATTACAGGTAGAACAAGTCAATTGATAGGTGCGGAACTCCATTTCTTTACAACCAGTAGTCGATTCATGTCGTTTACAAATTTCGCTGCATGAAGTCACAACATGACACTTAAAACAAGAATAACTTTCAAAATGTGACCGTAGGTGGTGCAAGTAATTATGTCTAGTTACATTCATATGACAGAATGAACAACATATTGTTATTTTATCCATGTTGAAGTTTGTTAGTTTGTTTAGATAAATAATAATAATAATAATAAAATATGTCCAAAGATTAAAATGAAATGAAATGAAATGTTATTGACTATATCTAAACATTTATATGCTAGTGAGGGAAATAATTTTAAACCAATCACCAATCGCTTATGACTATTAGAAACAACAAAGAGTTTAACTTATGATTAGGTTTACATATTAGGATAATAATCAGGTTTCCATGGAGAATTAGTAACAGGCTCTACTAGAGCTGGGTTACTGACAACTTTATGTTTCTTTGCAGGTGATGTGTTGGTAAATTTACTCGATGATCTTGGCTTCCGAGGTAATATTTCAGGAAAGACCTGTTGTGGTTGAGAGCAACTCTCTTCAACATCCGGATTAGGTGATGGGATCTCTATGAAAGCTTTAGGTTTATCCAAAAGGACAAAACCGTCAACATTGGCTTCAATAAGAGAAACGCCATCCATAGCCTCTTTGAGAAAACTAATATGGGCTTTATCATTCAAGTAATGCAACTCGATAGAATTTCCGCCGGCCCCTACTTCAGTAGAATTATCGGTGTTGGTGATAATAATTTTTTTATTATTGGTTTTAATCATTTTGAGACGGTCTGATAATTGAATGATATTTTTATCAAAAAGATGCTTGTCTGTTTCATCGACTTGGTTGTCCCACTCTCGCAACAAAACAGTTAGTTCCTGTTTTGACAAATTGAAACCTGTATAATAGTTAAAACCAACACTATCAGCGTATCTGAGGCTGATTTTCCATAAGCCAACATAGTTGGTTCCTTTAAAAGCTGTTACAAATCCAATAAACTCTGGATTTGATAATTCAATGTAGAACTGTTCGCTAATAATCTCTAGCGGTGGAGAGAGAAATTGCAATAATTTCCCTCTGTATTGAATTAGAACTTCAGTAAAAGCTTTGTTGAGAACTTTACATTTGCCTTGTTTCTGAACGTAAACATCACCCGATGTGGGGTTGATGGAAATATTCAAATTTCCCCGCGCAAAACGAAGAGTTGGATATATCCTACCTGGTATAATTGCTGGTCTGGATTGATGTTGGTTGTTGTTGGTTGTTTCTAGAATGTCTAACAAATAGCGGGTATCTTGATGGGAAAAACAAATTGATTCGTTGTCCTCCTGAGATTCCACAATAAAATACTTGCTGTGAACGACGGTACAAGTATATTTATTATAAGTAAATTTCCAGCTATTTGTCGCTCCGGTTTTTTGCGTTAAGGCCATAATAATAATAATAAATACGAAAAATATTACAAGTGATAAATTTTAAACCGTATCGCTGTAATAAATTGACACCATAGTTCTCACTCTAAAATTGTGTTTGGTCAGAAGACGACGCCTACGAAAAATGATGCTGAGTTCGACATTAGGTATCGACTCAAAAACAAAAATCGTGTGAGACACGTAGCTCAGATTTTCGTTTTTAGGTCGATACCCAATGCTGGAATCAGTATCATTTTATGTGGTGTCGTTTTCTGACCAACGAATATACAACGAGTAAGATAATGTATAAATTATTAAGGAAATAACACAATGTCAGAGTGAGAACAAAAAAAATTAGATATGGTATCAATATATTACCATGAAGATTACAAGTGATGAATTTTATTAAAAACATTCAGTTATATATAAATTTGTGATGGGGCATAGTCAACGAAGAAGAGATGGGACGTGTCATAATCATCGACGAATAAGAAAAGAGATGGGGTGCAACGTGGTTGAATGGTTGGTTGGTTACGTGGATAGGAAATATGTGAAAGAATATGAATCATAGGGTTGTGTGTAATAATAATCAATAATTATTATAAAACCGCACAGTATAATGTTAGTAGTAGTAGCCTCTTTCAATATGGCACAGATGCTGCGGGATCGGTTAGCTTGAGTAACTACTTGGAAATGTTCGTATACGTGTAGCTGGAACGTGGCGGAATTTCATGCACATGTATCATACTGAGTGGTTGGTTTGTTGGTTTGGCGACAGCAGTTGAGTAGCTCTATCAACGGAGGGACGTAAATCGTTGAGTTGGCAATCGATATAATATACTGTAATATAACGACTTGGTATATGCACCGTGTAGATGGCCACGTTATCGTTTTAGTCACCATATACAGTATGTGGAGGTGGTAGCGTGGTGAAAAGGGGAATAATCGGAGGGTGTATCGCTGTTGGTTGGTTGATCGAATAGCGATGGGTTGGGGGCTAGCCATGCGTCGAGAAGTTAGGCTACGCAAAGATGAATATGCAATGGATGGTTGTTGCAGCAATGATACGAATCAATACTATCGGTTGGTAGGTAACAGCTGCCATTGAGTAAGGTGGGCAACGCGAGGTTAGGCTACGCGTAGGTGAATACGCTACGATTGGTTGATGGTAACTACCTCGATGGTGACAGATGTAGGCAATTAAACGCCGTAATTTAGCATCGGAATTTGGCATTTTTAATAGTCCTCCGAGATGTAGCCGAGATAGCCCAAGCTAGGGAGGAGTTCGTTGGGGTCACCTCTTCTTCTACTACTTATACTACACATTATCTGAAGTATAGCGATTTACCTAACGCAAGCGAACGCGCAACCTTATGGCATCCAGTGGGTATGACCATAGAAAACGCCACCAAAGAGTGGAACGAAACTCTTAACGTTATCGAAATGTATGGAGTTGTCACTTACGATAACGAAGGTAGCATTCCAGTTGGAGAGTTGGGAACTATGCGAATGTTACACATACGAGGACTAGCTGGTTCTACCCAAGTGTTTACTCGAGCGTGTTCCGACATGATCGATTATTCTTTCAAGACTCTCACAGAGATACAAAAGAAACTCCGAAATGGACAATTCGAAATCGCGCTGCGTTATGTTACTGATACCGAGCGCAAACCGGCCATGGGAATAGATTAATCTATGCTACCTCAACCAGTGCTCGAGATGCTGTTTGATGAGAGAATCCTTAAAATCGGCTCAGCTGTTTATGGAGATCTCCAAAATGACTTCAGAAACATGGAGAATATCCCATATCCTTTCGTAGACACCCAGCTGATTGCACCATGGGCAGAAGACTGAGGTTTCTTCCGAACTATGTATGCCAATACATCAAGCGGAATCAATAAAGTACAATGAACCTCTATCGGATATCTTGCCTTCCAAGAATACGGATGGAATTTCAAAGTTGGAAATCCTGTCAGTTACCAACAAATATATGGAGACCATTATTCTCTATTATATTTTGACGGACCATTAACCGCACCTGGCGTCATCTATAGCTTTATGAGTGTTCCACTCCGTCCCTCATTAGCTATATACACTATCTTCGAGAATGCCGCACTTGCCGGTTGGCTAGCCGATGTGTGCATTCGCACTATACGCGCTCATCCCTTACTGCTTGGAACCAAACTCGCCAAGCTAGATGAACACAATAAATTCATCCGATTCGAATGCTTTAGGCGCTTTCTGACTCCGTTCCGCAACGTTGATAGTCAGTTCAAGGACCGCGCTTTGACTAAGCTCAGCTTAAGAGACTCAGCTGCTGAGAAGTTGGACAGTGCTGGATTCGCCATTTTTAAGGACGTTTGTATACAGAACCTACATTCATCTGTCATACAAAGACCCCGAATTCCCACAGGATATTCTATTGTGGAAGTTCAAACAGTGGGTTTACTTGAGGAAACAGCTGCACCTACCTCAGCTATGCAAGTGGAAGAAGAACCAATTTGCTTGGAGTCCGAGGAGATTCAACCCACAGCGCCCAGGAGCAGCGACAATGATTATGTGCTGGAATCTTATCAAGGTCCACAATGTCTCACAGCATACGATTATCAGCATGCCAATTATGTTTCTAGGAAACGTTGTCGATTATGCGCATCACGAGATCACTCTACCCCGGTGGACTCCAGCGTACCCTGCTCCTACTTTAAAGATCAACCTGCTATGGAGATTTATTGTGCGTATTGTAGACTCAATAATCTACACATCTTCGCAGTCTTTCCTCAATTTATGACTCAATGTCACCATTGTCAGTTCAAAGGACACGCAAGTTTCGATTGCTCTTTCAACCGAGATCTAGAGAGCGTAGACGAAATAGTTGCCATGCGTTACATCAGAGCTTGGGAAGCTAACGCGGATCTCCATTGCGAATCACGTCATCGATACTATCCCGGACGTGCATATGAAGGAGTCTATGCATTTCACCCATATCTCTTTGCTTCCGTCGAACAAAAATCTCGCACTCCTAGCTACGAGCTGATGAAGCGTGTTGGCGATAATATTTCAACTAAATATGTTCGCAAGTATCTTAGGAATATTAATCCTAATAACCTGAATTCCTATAACTTGATCACCTTCATCCGCCAAGATCCGGAATACGGCGACTTGTTCATAAACTCGCATCCAGAGCTACAAGAAGTTCATAGACGACCATATGAATATAAATCCAGAGAACGCGAGTTGGAGAGAACCATCAAACCTAGGAAATTTCTCACTACACACGGTCAACCTACCGCTATCGTGCATACGACCCATCAGGGACCAGTAAGAGCTGCTGTCCAGAAACGCGCTCTAAAGGTTGTTTGACCTTGTTCCACCGATGTTGATATCGATCAACCGGGTACCTCGACCAGCGGATACACCGACTGTAATCCGAAACCTTCGGATGCAATCGTATTGCATCCTTCCCCAGGAGTTATAGCCCTCCTAGTAAAGTGGCTCGTCCCAAAGAGAAAAAGACTCTTACTAGTCTCAAAAAACTTCTTAAACGCCGTTCACAAAAGAAGGACTAATAGTTTAGAGTGTTTTTGTATTTTAGAAACTGTGATTTTTTATATTTTATAGACTTAAATCCCATTTTCTGGGAGCGGTGTAAAAGCTTTTGCGGACATAACAAGTCATTTTCACGCAATGCGCAGAATACTCTAAAAAAGCCCTAAAATTGTTCAACTACGCGTCGGAAAGAAATTAGAACCAAGATGACGAAATCTGTCAGCTGATTCTTTGTGTAAGTGGAGATCTCTTTGTCATGGTTTATTCAGCCAATCAGAGCAATCTTCTCTGTTATACCAATGGAGACCTACCTGAAAACTAGTGCAATGCAGTATGGTTATTATTTTTCTGAGAATTAGATTCATCTCAGAATTCTGTACTACTAAGTACGGTCGTTTCAGACTTTGGCCCAAAAACATCTGATGGCCTTAGTTATAAGAACGTAAATCTATTAATGCATCGTACGACAAACCACATCCAATTCTACTCAATGCGACGCATTGCACCAAACTGAACTTCATGAACACATACTGACTGTTCACTGCACTGTTTTACTGCTGTTTTATATTGTATTAATTGTTGTTTATATTAATGGATGTTATATTTGGAGAATACCGATAAATAATCATAAACCCCTCAATCTCAACTCCTCTACCGGTAGCAACTGCGACTTAAATTATAGTGGTTTTGTGGGAATTAAATGCTATTTCATAATCCCTATGTGTGTCAGTTGCAATCCTCTTTATATATGATCAAATTCAGTGACGGTCGGCAAATTAGTGTGAAGTAGTGTGAAGTAGTGTGAAGTCGTGTGAAGTCGTGTGAAGGTTAATAAAGCATCTCCTAAAGAATGCGCTATTTACGAAACTCTGTGGCCATCTAGTTGTAATTAGTATAAGTCATAACTCTGTTTTTATACTTAAAGCGCCACGTCCTAAAGGAACTGTTAATATTTCCCCGAAAGTAAATATAGTTGTCAGAGATTAGATAGTAGCGATCAATTGAATAATACAAAGTAGCTTACACCGCAATACTTCCTAAGGAACCCACACCCGGTTAACCCGGTAATAAAGGTCCACTGTTAAGGAAGGATCAAACCTGTCAGTGGTGCACAGGAGGATGGAGGCCGTGTTGTCGATTAGGACAGGAAACAATGATATGTACAGGAAGATCCGATGGAACTCCTGCTCCATCGTTAATTGAAGGAATTACCCATCCCCTTCAGAAACATTGCCGTCTCAGGCTCTGAAAGTCACAAAGTCCAAGGGATAGAGTTGGTAGGACAAGCTACTCGCACATTCCGATCTTAAAGTCTTCCGCCTCTCGACAACACTGCATTGAGCAAGAGCACTCTTTGTAAGACGGCTCTGATTGCAGCATAGAACTGGGATTTGGCAATGAGATGTAACAATAATTGTGCTTATGTGTAGCATACCCAACATTGTATAATCTATGTGACATTATGGTATATACCAGACACCATCCAGATTGCTGGTGTCTCATCTGTAAGAACCGATCAAGGACTACCATAATACAGGACAAACTGTCACTCAAAATTGGGTGATGGCCGCAGAACAATCTTACACTTTGTGGATGTGGAGGTCTTCTAGTGAACTTCTTATCCATAAAAAAAAATCGTCGTCAAGGCCTCAGAGTCAACCAGGAATGTAATGATATCTCTATCAATCAACCTCTGGACAGAATCAATGTTTATCGACATTTGCGAAGAAGAAACCTGTAGCGATTTCTCAGAAATTGAAATGTTATCGAAATGTGTGTTTAACCATAACCATAATTAATTATTAGAACCTTATTTCACCATGTATAGGTTCAATCTAAAAACTTAAACTTGAGAATCTGTCCCCGGGGGCCTTGCAATGGACAAAATAGGCGGTCCATCTTGAAAATCTTGATAGTATAATGATGCCCGTTAGGAGAAACTATTCCATCGTTTAGCGACTCCCACTCCACACGAACTGTCTTCTAACGAGAAAACGTCCTCAAGCAATTGTGTTACTAGAGTTGGTGAATTAATTGTTATGAAAGCGGTTGCTGATACTACAAAACTTACATATCATGTTGCTACCTAATAGTTGGTGTGCGAATGAATGGTTTGGCTAACAAACTATATTTAATATGTTGTCCTGAATCGAGTGGTTTGTTTTGAGGTAAATGAAAAAAGTGTAAAAAAATGTCTATTGTATTTGGATTGTAATCGGTATTTGAAAGTTCATCATTACGTTGTTAGCTTATTCAATCCCGCCAACACCCCATAAAGTTATTAGCCGATAAGCAATATTGGGAGCCGCGAGATTGGGTAATTAACCAACTCGCGCCATCCCAATAAGAATGGGAAGGAAGCACACAATAGAGGGTCAGGGGCCAAACCCCTAACCCAAGGAGAACAGGTGGAGTTAACGGGAATACTCCACGGGGCGCCAACAAGGGTATTAACCAATCAGAGGGGGGAACGGCATCGATTGAGTAGCAGTAAGGCCACCGTGCAATATAACCAATAACCTATTAATCAGTGATTCAGTTATCTCAAGTGCAGCAGTGCTAGCGTAGGGTACAGCCAATTAGTTTAGTTAGGGGATCACGGGACTTTAGTTACCGTATCCCGCCTTGTACACATTCACAATATATCTATATCTTATAACCTTCTATTATACACCGAACTTCAGAACTCAGTCACTTTATTTCATCCTTATACACGGCGGGGACGCGTGGACTAAATTACCACAACCGGATAAATCGGGATCCCTCTTGGATCCCGTCACAGTAACTAAAACCGAGCTGCCGCCCCTAGTTAAACTCAAAGAACTCCACCCTAGCTAGTCGAACTCCACCGAGCAAACGAGATGAGTGAATCGGGCGAGACACCGACGCGGACCCCGGACGAAGACCTAACGATCCGCGAGGCCGCGACCAAACGATACAGGCCCACGACGCCGGAGCCATCGATAACGGGCGAACCGGAAGCACAGGACGAGGAGGGCCTGGAACCCGAAGTCGAGCCAAGAGAGAGAGAGAGCGAGACGGAGGGAGAGGGAGATGAGTCGACACGGAACGGAGAACGGCGCGCCGATGTCGCCGGCCAGCTACCGGCCGAGGGCAACGAGCGGCCCACCGAAACGGCGACGGTGGGGCTGACGGTGCGACGCCGGACGCGAAGAGACGGAGGAGAGATCGGTACCGATGTCGCCGGCCAGCTACAGGCCGAGGGCGACGGACGGCCCACCGGAACGGCGACGGTGGAGCCGCCGGTACGACGTCGAACCCGGAGGGACGGAGCAGAGGTCGGCGACGAGGACGTCGGGGTTTCTGAGCGACTTCGACGGGCCTACAACGCGACCCGGAAGTTGATAAACGACGCCAAGAAGAAAGGGGCGAAGATAGACGAGGTGAGACTGAGAAAGCGACTAGGTGAGTCGGATAGACACTTAAATTACCTAATACGTTTTGGGCAGAGAGAACTAGCCGGGGAGAGAGCAAAGGGAATTGCAGGCGAACTGTTCGAACTATGGGAGTGTGGGAGTATGGGACCTAGCGTAGCGCCAGTGTACATAGGGCCATACTTGGTCGATGCCCGGGGTGTGAAACCAGTGGGTTGGAAGGGACCAGAGGAGGGCGAATCCGAGGCTAACACCGAGGATTCGGCCTCGTCGGTCGGAGAAAGCTCCGAAAAGGGGGGGAAAGCTAGTAGGTCGGGAAGGCGGGGGAAGTCCGTCGTAACCGATAAGTC
>JAUCBJ010007450.1:0-28448 GCA_032718475.1 Nemertoderma westbladi
TAGGAAAATATTATAATTAGAACCATCACCAAAGCACAGTTTAGATGTAATGGAATAAAAAGAAAAAGATAATGTGTATGCAGTGTGCGAGGCGGTGGGTTGGTAAGGGTTGCAGCAATAGCCAGGCTAGTCGAGGCTGCAACCGACCAAGGGTAAATGTACTGTAGATGTAACTAAGTATTATATATTTGAAAAAAGATAAAATAAGAACTGTTATAAACCTTTAATAATTGTTGATCAGGATCACAAGGAAATATAATAATTTAATTAACCATTTTACAATACACTGTAGTGAAGAAACAGTCCAGACGCAGTGTATGTGAGAAGGAAATATAATAAGATAGAGCCAGACATATAGGGAGATATTGTGTAATGTATTATTATGACGTTACGTCATGTCGTTCAAATAGGTATGTTTTAAATTGACGTTTAAATGAAAATTTAGATTTGCTAATAATTAGACTAGAGGGGAGACTGTTCCACAATACTGGCCCAGTGACTGATAATCCTTGGTGTGCTACATTGAGACGGGTTAACGGTACTACGAATTTGCCTAAAGTAGATGAACGGGTGTTATATAAATGAATATCAGACAATTTAGTAAAAAAATTTGAAAGAGGGTGATTATTAGAAGATTTTGATATATCGTACATTAACTGGCCTAATTGTAATTCAAATATAGATTCGATTGGCAAAACATTTAGTGATTTGTAAAGTGGCACAGAGTGAGCCCGGTAGTCACTAAATGTTATGCAACGCAAGATTTTATTAACTTTAATTCTTAGTGGACGTGTTATTGATTTGCAGGCCGTACCCCAAGCAAGAATTCCATAAGTGATGTAAGGATTAATTAATGTATAATACAGCGTACGTAAAATTTGGCTTGGGAAAAAGTGTCTTAATTTATAAAAAAGTCCGGAGGATCTAGATATTTTTTTAAGGATGTAATTTATATGCGTTTTCCAGCTCAAATTGTCATCGATAAAGATACCTAAGTACTTAGTGCTATTTACCTTAGTAATTTCATTGGCTTTAATTTTAACTTTCGGTAGTCCAAGGCAGTTTTTGTTACTAAAAATAGAGTATTCTGTTTTACTAAGATTAAGTGATAATGAGTTGTCTATAAGCCAGTCCGAGATTTTTTCCAGTTCAGTGTTTGTGTTGTTAATCAATAATTTTAAGTCTGAATTGAAGCCCAGTAACGTCGTATCGTCGGCAAATAAAGTAGTCAAAAATTTGGATGCGTCCGGTAAGTCGTTCACATATAAAAGAAACAGCAATGGTGAAAGGACTGAACCCTGGGGCGTTCCGCAGGTTACCGGAAGAGTGGGTGAGATTACGCCATTTAAGGATACTGATTGTGTACGGTCTGTTAGAAAACTCCTAAGTAAAGTCTGGGGGGTGCCTCGAATTCCGTAAGATTCTAATTTTTTAAATAAGGTAGAGTGGTTCAGCGTATCAAACGCTTTTTTTAAATCTAGATAAATTGCGCAGATAGATTCTTTTGAGTCAAGGTGAAATCTAATTTTTTCTGTAACCGTTAGAATAGCCGAAGCCGTAGAAATCCTCTTTCGAAAACCGAATTGTGATGCAGTCAAAATACAGAAACGATCTAAATAAGATTGAAGCTGTGAGTATATAACCTGTTCTAGAATTTTTGTAAAAACTGGCAATAATGATATTGGCCTATAGTTATTAGAATCTAGTGGATCGCCCCCCTTAAAACATGGGATTATTTTAGATTGTTTAAGAGAAACTGGATAATGACCTGTTGTGATACATAGGTTAAATAAATATGCTAGATGAGGTGCAATGTGTTCAGCAGCAATTTTTAATAATTTACTGGGAAAGTTGTCATTAGTAGCGCTGTTTTCATTTATTTGTAAAAGTAGGTAGTGAATTTCAGCTACAGAAGTTTCAATAAGAGTAAATGAATTCGAGTGTCGATGGTTAATGTGGCGGGTAGGGCATCGGTTAGATCGGGGTATTGTACTGGCAAGTTTTGGTCCAATAGTTGAAAAATGTTCGTTGAAAATAGATGCTATTTTATGGGGATCAGACGTTATTTTTGCCCCTACTTCTGTTCTGAAAGCAATTTTGGTAGGGCTTAGGGATTTCTTATTTTTGTGTAATACAGAGTTAATTACAGACCACGTCTTGCGCATATTTCCTTTGTTTTTTAAAAATTCTTGATTATAGAATGATTTTTCAGCGGCTCTGATTACAGTCGTTAAATTATTACGATATGTTTTATAGGCTTTTTGGGTTTCAGAACACGGTGATTTAATATATTTTTCATATAATTTATTTTTTTTAGAAATTGATTTAATTAGCAAAGGAGTTAGCCATGGTTTGCGTGCAATTTTTCTTTTTGTAATTATTTTTTTAGGTAAGTGTTTTTGGCATAATTGATCAAAAGAATTGTAAAAAGTGTCGAATTTTTTATCTGTCGGTATATTATGTGATCGGTAAGCTGCGAGAGGTGGTAATGAAAGGTCGAGCAAAAAACTATTTAAGTTAAATTTGCTATAATCATAGCACATTTTAGTATTGGGTTGTTTGAAAAAAGCAGAATAATTATGAAATAACGCAAATGTTCCAAGGTGGTCTGTTGTGCCAATTTCTGATAAAAAAACGCCGGCAGTAGTAAAATCATTCGTAATATTAGTAATAATATGGTCAAGCGTTGAATTAGCACCGTGTACAATTCGAGTGGGTTGTTTTATTAATTGGGAAAATCCGTATGATGAAAGTATCTGTAAGTATCGTGCACTTTCTGAGGTCATTTTGTTTAAGTTAACATTGAAGTCACCAGTGAGGACGATATCTATATTTTTATCAGATACTTTCGCCAATGCGGGTTCTAGAATATTAATAAAATTATTGTAATTGACAGACGGGGGTCTGTATATTACACCTAACACTAAGGACTTATTGTTGGATTTTTTAATTTGGATCCATTTATTATGAATTCCCGACACAGTCAAGTCGTCTCGTTCCGTAAAGGTTAGCGTATCCTTAATGTAAATTCCCACACCCCAACCGGAACCTGAGGAACGTCCCTCTGGTCTGTCTGATAGTAGCGGTCCTACATAGTTGTCAAGTTTTAATTTACAGTGATTGTCTTTAGCACCTACTAATGTTTCAGTAAAAGTGATAACATCAAAATCTTCGTCTAATGTACTTAAAAATTTTACTTTTACCTTTCACAGCTTAGCCGTGATGATTCATATTACGACATCTAGCAGCTGGTTGCTGACATGGAAACAGCCATTGGCCGCGTGGTTCTTTGTTTGGCTTGGGCCAATCAGGGCGGTTTTTCCTGTCGACGTGTAGCTTTTCTGCCGATCATAAGGAGAGTGTTCAGTCTTACTGTTTTAGAGTTGTTACTTTGTTGTTATTGCTGTCTAAGCCAGAAACACCGGCATTTTTGGATAGATACTGCTGTACCGTAAACTGCTTGAATTATCGAAAGTATAAACTGTTACCTAATCTCACGAATCGAATATCACCTAACTCATTAATCATATTGTTTGTACTGTTATTTTACCGTCAGTTATTAATTGTAAATATTTGTTGATGGAAATATTGCTATTTGGATAATACGGATAAATCACCCAATTCCCAATTTTCTTGATAACACTACAGGTTAGAGAGACCGGCTATACATAACAATTGCGATTTATATTAATGTGGTGTGTATTGAATCCAATGTTATTTAGCAGACCCTACGTGAGTCAATTACTGCTCTCTTTATGTGTGATCAAATATACTGACTGTCGGCAGAATAGTGTGTATGATTGTGATTGGTAACAAAGTATTTCCTAAAGAATACGTTTTATACTTTAATCATAAGCAGTATCGTTGCGTTTAGTATAAGTCTTAGTTCTGTTTAAATAGATAAAGCGCCACGTCCTAAAGGAACTGTTAATATTTCCCGAAAGCCAATAATATCTGTCAGAGATTAATTATTAACGATCTATCGAATAATACATTAGGTATACACTGCAACCTTACACTGTAATAATACAATTCAAGCATCCGAATTCAGTCTCCCGGGTGTAGATCCATCGGGTGAATGATCGCGCATGGGCTGACTTCGGCTAATGTTTTGCGTATTAGCATAAATTATTGTCGTATGCTAAAGTGGTTTTAATTAACGAAAAGACATATAAATTTTGGCAGGTTAAACTGCTAAAGGTCTTCGAAAGCGCGAACACATATTGATATATATATTACTACTATACATACAATATAGATATTATACACACTACATATTAAATTTCCTGGTTACTTGCAATATTTTTAATAGGATTTTGTTGAATTATATAATATTGTAGTAATTTATATATTAAATTGGTTAACATTCAATACAGCTCCTACTTTAGGCTTAGTCAATTTATTATCTGACGATACAAATATATAAATTAATTATTTCAAAGTGGTCTTGAGTCTTTCACCACGGGCACTCAGGGAAATGCCGGGGTCTGGGGGCGATAACCCCCAATAAAAGAAGCGGGGGTTTGGGGCGGCAGCCCCCAAGAAAAGAAGCGGGGGTTTGGGGGCGGTAGCCCCCAACAAAAGAAGGGGGGGGTTTGGGGGCGCAGCCCCCAATTAAAAGAAATTAAAAGAATTAAAGGAATTAAAAGAAAAACAAACAAAATTTGACTATAAAAATGTTTCTTTTATAATTTTGAAATAACTTGTCTAGATACAACTTGTCCTGTAACCATCTTTAACTTTTGTTTATTGCTTTGATGCACCCAGATTAATTTCAACACTTTAACTGGGGGGAAAGCGTCCGGGGGGCAAGTGTCCGGGGGGAAAGTGTCCGGGGGGGGAAGTGTCCTACTTGGGCGGGGGGAAAGTGTCCGGGGGGAAGTGTCCGGGGGGGAAGTGTCCGGGGGGGAAGTGTCCGGGGGGGAAGTGTCCTAGATCCCAAATTATCAACAACACTATTTATGTTAGTCAGCATTCAGCAATTATTTCATTGGGGAGCGTTTATTCAACCCTGACGTCACCCTTCCTTCCCTTTACTATCAACCCTGCTTAGAATCAGTTATTTTATTATGCCCGAAATTATATTTATCTGAGAAGAGATATGCGTTTCAGCCCCCCCCCCCCCTTTTCTCAAATAATTGCTATATTATAATTTACATATTAAAATAAAATAATATATTAAAATTTTCGATTTTTTTTCAAGAATGTGTTAAAATATACCACTAATTGTTACAAAATTTCAGTGAATTTAATAAAAAAAGGCCGAGAATGACTAATATATGTTGGGGGCCCCACTTTAATTTATGAAAAAGAATTATTGTATATTTAGTTATTCGTTATATTCTATTTCTATAGCAGTATGTGTATGGCGTGACACACATATCCATCCACTCATTTCGTATATTTATTATAAATTAAATTTAATCTATATCGATTGCACGGTGATGTTAACGTAGATCATTCCATGTTCCTATGTAAGAATCCCGTAATTATTATTATAATTTGTGAATAATTTTTCCCGTTTATATCGTTTCTATTTGCTTAGAGTACACCACATAATATACAATTATCTAAATTAAATAATTATCCATAAATATGTTTCACGGTTTGTGTCTCTTTACTTACTACTACCACAATATTATGTACGTTCACAATTCAAAACTTCAAAAGAAAACAGCACAAATAATATACGTTCTAGAAAAATATTAATAAAATTACTGAAAGTTTATTATATTCCGATTGTCTGTTACGCCACATAATAAAATACTAGGACTGGACTCAATGGAAGCTGAACATAGGAAAACAATAAATAGTAGGTTGTGGCAGAGATACTAAGTTATGTTTCCCTGAGAAATTAATAATTACTAACTACATATTAGAGGTGTTACATATTATCTTTATATTATAAGTGTGTGGTTATTCAAGTATTATTATTAACAGCTCATCATTTAAATACGTTGACAACTTCAATATTAATTACACCCGCAATGCAGCAGAAGAACGCTAATTAATAATACCTTGTGTTTTTCACCAGTGTTCCTAAATCGTTATTATTATCACCGATTGTGCGGCTAAAAAACTGTTAACTGTATCCAACTCCCCCCCCCCCCCCCCCCCCCCATACCTACAATAATAATAAACTAGAATGACTCCATATACCTAAAAACCTCTACTGTTAAATAAAAATAAATGATTGAATAATTTGGAGCGAATAATATAAATAAACTACTCGCGATTGCCATGATTTATAAGAAAACTTTAATAACATAAAAAAAGCTACTATTTAAAAAATCCATAAACCGAAATTATCATTATTGTAAAAAAAAGTTACGAAACAACCGAAGGCAAAAACTGTTTCCCCACTGTAAATAAATAATTACCACACATGTATAATAATAATTATTATATCACAAAGATAACATGTTATCTTAGTAAATCAATCTCTATATCTCAGACACTATGAACCGTTCTCTACTGTCTCTCCGTCCAAGTAAACGCTTTTATACCCCAGATGGGTCGGCACAGGCCGACTACCCAATGTCCGCTGATTGGCTACAACTTCTCCTTTCCTATTGGCTAGGGAATGGCTCATTAACTCATCCAGTCTTTCCGTCAGCTTCACCTTCTGCTGCATGGCCATTCTCAGCAGACTATGTAAAGTCCGTTTATCGTCCTCAGAGACCCCCAACTGACTCTGCAATGATTCAACTCGCGATTCGAGTTGGTCTATACGAGTGGAATATCGCGATCTGGCGACTGCGAAGGACTCTTCCTCCTCCTGCAGCAGTTGCAGTTCCATTCGTAAACGAACCATCGTCTCTACCAGAACCGACCTCTCCTGACTATATTTAATTTTGAGTTTATTGAGCGCCGAATCCGATGATATCTTATTACTTTTTAACAAACTGCGGAGGTTATAAACCTGTTGGCGTTTCTTCGTCAGCAACGATGACAGTTTGTCGGAGTTCTGGAGCTCGGAATCCGGAGTTACTTCCGAGAACGACACTGACGGGCTTCCGGGATAATCGGAAAACTTTCCGACTGCCGCTTTTATGAAGTTTATTTCCAAGCGAATATTGGCTAAGAGTTGGAGACAAACTGATATGTCGTCCCCACGTTCCCAATATTGATCTACGCTGTTCCGTTCCCTACCGTTCCGATCCACCCCGCTCCTCTCCTCACCGTTCCGTTCCCTACCGTTCCGATATACCCCGCTCCGTTCCACACCGCTCCCTTCTAGCTCGTTCCGATCCACCCCGTTCCGTTCAACCTCAATCCTTTCCTCACCGTTCCTCTCCCCACCGTGCTGCCCCACACCGTTGCTCACCTCACCGTTCCGTTCCACCCCGTTCCGCCCAACACCGTTCCTCTCCCCACTGTTCCGTTCCACTCCGTTCCGCGCCAGGAACCCCCGAAATCTCGCCGCCCCGCTCTCCGATACCACCACCAACGCCTCCCCCCTAGGCTGCTCCCCGACGACCACGCAGACCCTCCTGTAGACCTCGTTAAGATCCTCAACAACCCCGACCAACTCGTCGCGGATACACTCGATGAATCCGCTAAACTCCGACGTAACGGAGTCGGTGGGATGGACCCGCAGGTCTGTGGAACCCGTTGGGTCTGTCCCCGGGCCAGTGGAACCCGCTGGGTCTGTCGGACCAGTGGAACCCGTTGGGTCTGTGTAACCCGTTGGGTCTGTATAACCCGTTGGTTCTGTGGAACCCGTTGGGTCTGTGGAACCCGCTGGGTCTGTCGGACCAGTGGAACCCGATGGGTATGTGGAACCCGTTGGGTCTGTGTAACCCGTTGGGTCTGTGTAACCCGTTGGTTCTGTGGAACCCGTTGGTTCTGTGTAACCCGTTGGGTCTGACTTCAGTCGCTGCAGCTGCGAAACCAACGAGTTATAGTGGTTCTTATGGTGTTCCATCAGTTTGTTTAGAACTACGAATTCTTTGTCGGCCAACAAGTCGTTATTTGCGACAGACGAGACAATATCTAGGGTATCGTTATGCGGAGACTCCTGGGATGACCGGGGGTCAACCCCAAGAGAACGCCCGTCGCCCAGCCGCACCCGACCCTCCAGTATCTCGCCTCTCTTCCGCCGAATCTCAGCCAACTCCAGATCCAACTCGAACTTCTCCGAGTTATGCAACTCGTGCAGAAGGTTGCGCATCAGGGGGCCGCTGACCTTGAGGCCCCCGACGGGGGGCGCCGGGAGGGGGGAAGGCGACAGCACGTAGCCCGAGTTCTCCGGGGACACCACTTCCAACCACTCACCGCTGACTCCACCATCCATACGGAAACTCTCCTGGTCGAAGGTTGTCAACGAAGGTTCCGTGAAGTTCAGTCTATCCATCTCCCTTTGTAACGCCCGCCTGCGGTCCCGTTCCGTCTGCAGAGCCCCAACCGCCTCCTCCCATTGTCGCATAGCAACATCTCGTCTCTCTTTCGTCTCCAACAACTCACTCTTTAGCAACTCGTTTTCTTCCCCTAATCTCTTCGTCTCGTACTTTATACTCTCGTACTCAACCTAAAATACAAAGGAAATCATAATAAATCAACTTACCAGTTACCATATCCACTGGCAAGTCCCACGTTGGTGTAGCGGTCGCACTAAGTAAACGATTCTCCGGTTAGTTTGTCTTTGTGGGGTGTAAGACTCTAGTGTTTGCGTCTTTATTTAGGGATTAGTAATGTTTAATTGTTATTATTTATTTATATATTTTATATTATTTATGTTATTATTTATTTAGTATTTATTTATTTTTTTTTATTTTATTTATTTACAACAATTTACCATAATACTACACAATACAAGATATTAATGTAATATAATATAATAGTATAATATAATTGAACTTGCATGCACATTGTGCATGCAAGTTCAATTCGAATTTAATATAATATAATATGCGCCAAATTAAGTTGGGTTGAGTTGCATGCATATGTAGGCCTAATGATTGTGTAGAATGTAGATGGTAATTGGCCGGGCAGACCCATTACGCCAATCACCACGAACATTCAGGCAAACACAGTTGAGAAATACATAGTTCACATTAATTTCACATTTCATATGCTAAAGGAACATAATATCGGTACTTACAGGATTAGATCGCATGCAATCGTGCTACTTACAGTTTATCGTTGACAGGGGCAAATTATAAATATGAAAGAATGTACAGTACGTAGATATTATAGTACAGTACAGCAGTACAAAAGGACAAGAACAATACAACAAGTACGGTAGATACGTGGACAGAACGTAATGTAATAATAAATTGCAGCTATAAAATTTATTTGTACTATAGTTATTACGGATGCAATATAAATTTATCATAATGTATCAATACTATATGGTATTCCAAATTCACGTTATAGATTATGGATAAATAGTTTTATAGCTTTCTTAAATTTATACAGATTTATTGATTGTCGGACAGTAGTGGTTGGTAGAGCATTCCAGACCTCTGGTGCCATCACTCGTATAGATTGTTTAGCAACCAGTAATCGTGTTCGGGGTACTGTGCAGTCATTGTTGGTGGCGGTGTGCGTTCGGTGTTGGTGGATTGTAGATGTGAATGTAAGAAGTGATGTGAACATGTCTAGAGGTAGAATCTTTTTTATGTGAGTGTAGCAAAGTGTTGCTACCTGTTTGATGTATATGGACCGTATAGTTAGTGGGTGGAAATTGGGGTTTCCCTTACTGATTACAATACATTCTGCTTTCTGTTGTAATTTATGTAATGTTTTCAATGTTGTTCGGGTGAGTTAGTTAGTAGGTGACCGAGGTTTTCGTCGGCGTCTTGGGTGTGAGTATTAGTATAGTATATATATATATATACTATACTAATAACAATTAAACATTACTAGTCCCTAAATAAAGACGCAAACACTAGAGTCTTACACCCCCAAAGACAAACTAACAAAAAAATAGAATTAGGACATTAAGCCTGAAGTAGTACTCATATATATATATATATACACCATGTCCCGCAATATAGTGTCATTTTCTGATGACACGGACCCCCCCCCCCCCCCCCCCCCAGATTTTTCTACAAATCTTTATCATATTGCTTGAAATTTGAAACACAACTAGTTGTTTGTAGCTTGATTTAAGTTATTTGACCAATCATAAGAGAATCTATGACACATTTGTATTAAAGTGACACACTGGGCTACAAATGTAGCCCATGGTTTTAGGTTGGTATAATGATAAAAAATAGTGAACTAAACTACTACACTGTAGGTATATAGTTATTATGTGTGCCATATTATATTGAATTGATAGTAAGTTATTTTATAGTGTCTTAGAAATAAATGTACAGTACCGGTACAGTATTATTCGGACAGTCTGAGAGCAGATATTGGATATGTAGGACATACTGTATGAAGTAGCCTACTGTATATTATGGATTTACAAACAATAGATCTAGATCAACTTGAAGAAGTAGTTGGGGCACAGGAGGTACACAATAGTAACGATATTGACTGTGACTATGAATTATACAACTATGAAAACTATGATTCTCATAGTCCTTCAGAATCAGACTCATCCGTGTCATCAGATGTCGAACTCACATCAGACTGCGTAATTAAAGATGAAGAATTGAGCGATGATGAAACGTACGTTATATCCAATTCTTCATCAGACTCAGACGAGTATTCTTCGGGGTCAGAAGATTCTAATGTTACAGAAATTGCAGTTGAAACAATAACTGCCAAATCTGGTACCACATATTCAGAAGAAGAACCACGGCCATCAAAACGCCAAAGGGCAGATATTACTAATTTTACTCCAAAGAGCTTAGTCTCTCCAGTATCACCAGAGGAGAGCTTCAATCTCTTCATTACTACCGATATGCTCTATATTGTGCTACGTGAAACTAATCGAAGGAGCCGAGCAATATTTGCTAAACATAAGAGTAAAATGAAAGGTCGCACACATTTATCTTATAACCAATTTACTATCACCGAACTAAATGCCGGAATTGCCATACTGCTAATGGCTGGTGTGTATAGAAGTGCCCATCAGGCACTTATTGACCTATGCGATCCAATACATTGTCCACCTTTTTTCAAGGCAACCATGGGATATAGAAGATTTATTTTCCTACTACAATGCTTGAGGTTTGATAATCCGGAGACTAGGGCAGCCAGGAAAGTATTGGATAAGTTTGCTGCCATAAGGGACATTTGGTTGATGTTCCAAGAACAACTATTGAAATATATTACCCCAGACTGCTATTTGACTGCAGATAAACAGCTTGTGAGTTAGGGTGGTGTCCCAGGTCGAACTTACATGCCTAATAAACCCCATAAATTTGGTGCAAAGATTTTTTGGATAACCGAATCTAGTTCTGGGTTTGCTCTAAAAGGGATGATGTATGGTGGTAAGATTCAAGGTCGCATTCATGTTGGTCTTGCGACTGACATAGTTATGGAGCTGGCAAAACCATTCTATAATTCTGGAAGGCAAATTACAACAGACAATTGGTTTACATCTCTAGAGTTAGCAAAGGCACTTAAGGAGAAACAATTAACTCTTCTTGGAAGTCTTCTTGGACTCTAAAAGACGTGAAATACCTCAAGAGATACGCTTGTCTCTAACCAATAAACGGAAAACGATGTCATCCAAGTTTCTTTATAATGAAGTAGATAAGGTTATGTTAGTATCATTTATCCCAAAACCAAACAAGAACGTAATACTACTTAGCAGTAGCCACAATCGTTTTGACATCGATTCTGTAACTTCGAAACCACAGAAGATCTTAGATTATAATGCGACCAAGTTTGGCGTTGATTTATTAGATCAAAGGGTTGGGCATTTTTCCTATAAACGGAAATGCAATCGTTGGCCAGTGATGATGTTCATGAAGCTGGTGGATATAGCAACTGTAAACTCATTTCTCTTAATTAAAAAAGCAAAATCTATACCGAAATTAAATACGAGACGAGACTTTATCAAGGAGTTAGCCCTTTCATTGGGAGAACCTAATATACGAAACCGTCTTACCACAGCCCAGCTTCCAAAGCGGTTCCGGCAAGCTGCCGCATTATTCGGAATAGAACTGGCTACACCAACAGCGTCAGTCGCACCTGGTCCACGCCGATGCACTATATGTCCCAGGAGAATCGATAAGTCAACCAGGTTGCGATGTGACATGTGCAAGCTGCCGGTCTGTAAAGTACATGTACATGTTAAAAAGTCATCACTATGCACTAATTGCAGCATCTCGAAATGATAGGCCTAGGCCTTTCTATGAAATAACCTAAAACATTGTGGGGGGGTAGATTTATTATGTGCACAGCACAGATATTATTACAGTATTAGGCTTATTATTCAGTTATTAATAATGTAATTGGGCACATTATTCTTGTTTTTCATTATTTTATGAATAAAATATATAGGCCTAATGTACTCGATGTAACTACTAGCCTACCATCACACAACATTTTTTGTTCCCATATTAACCACTAACAGGTTAATTACTATTACAAATTTAGAAGAAACTTAACAATTATTCATAAAGCTTCCAATAGGCCTAATAACATAAAATGCAATGGGCTACAAATGTAACCCGGGTGTCAGTGTGAAAAAATTTAAAACTGTGTCATGATATGATAAATTACGACTAATGTGAAGAATGGCCACGATGCGGAGGGTGGAGGGTGCGATTTCGCAAAAGACACTTTTTTAAAACGTTTATAAAAAAAATTTAAAGGCAAAATCGAAAATTCCGGCTTCATGGGGTCATCGACGGTGAGTGGAACTAGTTGTGTTTCAAATTTCAAGCAATATGATAAAGATTTGTAGAAAAATCTTGGGGGGGGGGGGGGGGGGGGGTCCGTGTCATCAGAAAATGACACTATATTACGGGACATGGTGTATATATAATTGCTAACCTGGTCCGATTTCAGCACTGATATCTGTTTGAGTAAACTGATATTCTCTTCCTCCACCTCGGTAAACTCCTGCAGTAGACTGGCCTCCTTCTCCCTGGAGCCCTTCAGCTCCGACCGGATCCCCTGTCTCTCCGATTCTAAGCGCTCCGCCAAGGACTCCTTCTCGACCGTCGTGGCCCGCAATCTCTCGTTGTCCCCTCGCAACTCGTCCATCACACCACGACACGACTTTATTTCCCGCTCTAGCTCCTGTACCTCGGACATAAAGTCGGCCTGCATCGCCTCTCTCTCGCGTAGCAGCACCTCCTCCCGACTCACTCCGTACTCAACATTCTTCCTGTCGAATACTCGCGATTGTTTCACGCATTCGAGCTCGCGTTTCAGCGCATCGTGCTGTACTTCCAGCTCCTCGTACTGGAGTTTTAAGGCCTCTTTCTCTTCGAGGACTACCAGTCCGTACTCAGCAGCCTGGTCTTTCTCAACGCTGACTTCCAGAAGGGCCCTTTCCAACCGCATAAGGTCCGGCGTATCATTGTCTACCGATAGGATATCGTCTTGTGTTATTGACATTTGCAACCAATTAAGCTGTTTACTGGTTTAACTGTTAACAACAAAAATTAATACAGTAGGGCCTAGACAGTAGGCCTACAGCAGTACTGCAGTAATACAGCAATAGGCTAACAACATAAATATTAAATACCAGAATACGGTACCACATGCCAGACAGCAGGACAGTGAGGCGAGACAGTCGGACTGGTATAATAAAAATACGCAATAATTTTTATTGTCCGTTTAAATCCTTTTTTGTCCTTTTTTTATATTTTTTATGTCCTCCAAAAATCTAATGTTAGGTTCCATGCTACCGGTTTCTCTACTGCTGTTCTCTCAGGCTATCAGTACCCTGGTACCGGTATTAGTCAGTTAGTATATATACAGATATAGCACTATTTTGCTGTATAGTATGTACAGATGCAGAGATGTAGGCATAAAGCAGGCATTTCTGTATTTCAGTATTTTAGTACCGGTACCGGTACTGCTGTAGGCCTACTGCTGTACTGTGTAGCCTACCATTTAAATACGGTAGGGTTAACTCTTCAAATTCCGGACACCCTGGTCAAATTACGGACAAATTTAAATTTCATTGGTACAAACTACATAACTAATATCTGACTTTGTACAATAGCCTAAATAATTTGTAGGCCCAGTCTACCAATACTGCATTCACAGGCTGACATAGCCGACTGCGAGGCACACAGACTGACAGACAGACAGACAGATTCAAGCATCACAAAATTTTCAAAAGATGCTATGTTGATTGCCTATTGCAGTATTGCATCAATTGGTTATTATTTCTGTATTTATTACCAATATATTGATACAGGCTAGCCAAGCCTACTAGACTATCTTTTGTGATTTGTCTAAACAGTACTTTTTATAAGACAACAGAACCTGGCTGCCTGGAACCCTTTAGGCCTAACTATATATCTAATATAAACTGTAGACCTATTCCAGTAGGTGTATCATTATTAGGACTACTTATTATGACATACGATGGCGCTGGGCTATAATCGCAAGACACAGGATAAATACAAGGAGGAAGACCTTATTAATGCCGTTAAATTCTATAAATCGTCAAATAGAAATGGGGAACGATGTTCAATACGAGAAGATGCCCAAAAATATAAAATACCGAAAAGCACATTATCCCAATGGGTGTGTAACAATTTCCGTGGCTCAAAAAACCGGCCATTCAAAAGAGGGCGCAAGCAACATTTTGGGAGAGGAGCCCCATCGATAATTGATCCAAACATTGAGAAATATGTAGTATCGGCTCTGATATATCTTGGTGATTGTGGTTGGCCACTAAACCGGGACCAACTAATCCACGTCATAAAGACATATTTGTCTTCAACAGGGGAACCAAACCTCTTCAAGGACAACACACCTGGGTATACATGGATTCGCCTATTTGAAAGAAGACATGCTTCTCAATTGACCAAGCGCAAACCTGAATATGTAACTATAGCCAGAGCAAAGGGATTGAATCCAACTGTTCTAGATGAATTCTTCATTTTAGTTGGAAATTTAGTGTCTGGATTATCCCTGGAAGAGTGCCCCAATAGGTTTTATAACCTCGATGAAGTTGGATTGAGTGTAGACCCAAAGGCAAAGAAATGTTTCTACTCATTAGGGACAAAGGATGCGCAGTATCTCCTTCCCACTGAAGGAAAAACGAGCTTTAGTGTCTTATTTTGCGGTAATGCGTCAGGTACATATTTGCCGCCGGGAGGAATGGTTGGTTACAGGGTGAACCAAAAGGAACTACATATAACATCACGGAGAGTGGTTGAATGGAAGGCCATAGTTTCGAGACCTGGTTCCTTTCCACATTTCTTGAATTTGTTTGATTGAAACCGAAGCCTATGATATTGTTTTACAATGGCCATGGGTCACACATATCTTATGAAGTTGCGATTCGGGCTCGAGAGGAAGGTGTACATTTAGTTGCTTTGCCACCAAATTCGTCATTTGCATTGCAGCCTTTAGATGTATCTGTATTTGGTCCCGCAAAGAAGGTGTGGTATAAAATCCTGTTCAGATTTTATAGGGAGAGTCGCCTGACCAAAGTTAAAAAGGAAATCTTCCCAACGCTCTTAGATCAACTTTTCTCAGAGGCCTTTATTAAGAAGCCCGATTACATCATTTGTGGGTTCCGGAAATGTGGACTATACCCTGTTGATAGGAATGCCCCAGCAATATCTAAGTTAAAGCTAGGTGATGCCATTGGCTCTATTGAATCATGTGATGGGCCTACTTTAGATCGCACTGCCTCGACCCCACATGTTACTGGTGAAGTTTCTGTTCCTGAACCAGGAGCTCCTGTTGTGGTTGTTGATCAACCAATTCTAGAACCATTAGCTTCAGATATTCTAGCCGAAGAGTCTTTTATCGGACCTATAACTTCCAGCACGGTTGATGATGATGAACCTATTATAGACCCCACTTTCTTCCTGGAGTACGAGTTACAGGAATTGAATAGATGAATGATGATTGTATTACTGATAATGAAGTGGAACACAATTATACTGTACCTATTAACCGATCTTATCAATCAACAGCTTCTGGGGCTGTGTCACCAATTCTCAATAGTGATGACGTTGATATGCGTACTCCAGCTCTGAATGATTGTTCATTAAAGATACCAACAGAGATGATCCTAAGTCCTACTTCTGTATCCCAATCAATCAACACGTCAATTCAATCCACCCCACCTCCATCAATTCAATCGATTCCCTTACCAGTAATGTCTTCAACGCCTAATTCAGTTCATTCAAGCAACCATCAAGCTGATCCTGAGAGTCACAGTGAAATCCAATCAATAAATGTATTGTCACCACACTCAGCCATGCGATATGCAATTACCAGTGCTTTATGGCCTGTACCTTCTACATCAACGAAATTTGCCTTAGAGAATGCAAAACGTAAACGTACTAGGGTACAGAAAAAACAAGGCGAGGTATTGACGAGTGAAGAGTCACTTGAGCGCCTAAGATTGGAAATGATCGCTAGACAAGAAAAGAAAACAAAGAAGAGTTCAACAGCTTCTAAATCTTCAAAGACTACGTCGAGGAAATTGAAAATTAATTATAGTATCTGCTACACCTGTATGCTTGTTGAGCCCCCACTTGAAGATGATTCGAGAGAGGAGATAGCAGAATCAATCAATTGGATACAATGTGGCCGATGCAAGCGGTGGTTCCATGAGGAATGCGTTGGTGATATTTCTAATCCATGTAATGTCTGCCAACAACCATAGTATCTCTAGAACAACATTGACTCCTTTATATTAGTTTCACTTCAAAGCAATATCCTATGCAGTATAATCTGTTACTATTTCTACAAGATATTTTAGTTATGATTTACTTTATATATATATATATATATATGTATATATAGGTTATGAATAATACTGTATACAAATTAATTGTTGTATATAGTCTAATAGTCAAGTAAGCCTCTCAGTGTATATTTGATAGTATCAGAGCCATATATCATATAAATTCAGCAGGCCTATAATTTTGTTATTATTTTCTACGAATTATTTTAATTATTAATTTACTTTTATATAAAGGTATTGAATAATAGTAGTATGCTAAACAACGGGATTGAGACAGCGTCTGCCATAGTCTACCATGTTAAAGAATTTGCCGAACGGCTCTTGCCCCGCCTACTTACTATGATTACTATTGTTGCCCCACCCACTTACTATGGTTACCATGGTTACCATTGTGCATATGTAACATATGTCACCGCTGTGTATATATGTGACATACGCGGTATAAGACCAGTTTGCAGGCGGAAGTAATTTAATTAATTCGTGTCTACCGGTCGGCGTTTGACCTTGAACCGCAATAGGTAAAACCCAATATAGTAAGTGGGTTGCAGACGTTTGTTATAAAAGTCTTTAACATGATTTGATTATTCTACCTATGGGGCGAGCCATGAAGTGAGTGATAGCGTCGAAGTGTGAGTGATAGCGCCGAAGTAAGGTTATGACGCAACAACTAAAAAAGGTAAATAAACACAGACTTATGGGGGCGAGCCGTGAAGTGAGTTCTTCCTCATCCACAACATCATTACCACTACCACCATCACCCGACGTCCCCTTCATTCCTTTCCAACATTGAAAAAATGGGGCGAGCCATGAAGCGAGTGAAGCCTTAGCATATGGGCGCCATTAATGAGTTGTGGGGCGAGCTACGGCGAAGTAAGGTTATTGTATTTATAATATTATCATTATACCAACAAATTTGATTATTATACTTAAATCCATCACCATTACTATTTTAAAATTTCTTCCACCACCTCACCCATTTATCCCGCTATCCTCGCTATCTACATCCACCACATTATTGCCATTACCTCCGCCACCGCCTAACATCTCTAACATTCCCATCAACATTTCAATCCTTTCTTCCATTGCCTTCTCCCGTGCGCACCTCTCAGCCTCCTTTGCTCTCCTATCCCCCTCAGCCGCCATCTCCAACTCCCAATCTTCCCCCCACACACTCTTGTTTTTCTTCGCCTCTTCCTCCATATAATACTTTTTTTCTATCACCTCCCACGCATTCCTAGGCTCTAACAATCTCTGCACTCGCGCTTCTTCTTTTTCTGTCAAATACATTGCTACCAGTATCATTTCGTTCTCATTATCATCTCCATCCTCCACAATCTCATCATCCTCGATACTCTCATCATCCTCTACAATCTCATCCACCACAATCTCATCTTCTCTAACCACATCCATGTATAATATGTATAATAATAATAATAATAAATACCGGTAAATGCGTGTATAATAAATAAATAACTAAATCTATATAACATTTTTATTTCAATCGATAATTCATTAAACCCACAAATAATAATTTAACCGTTACCATGACACCAACCAGAAACATGGTCTATTTATATAATAAAGTTTCTACCGCTCGAAGATTCACACAATGTTTATTCTTCTTTATTTGAGGTTGCCCATTAGTCTCGATTTCATTGAAAATGTCTTCACCATCATCCGTATCATTGACGATGTCCTCTTCAAAGTCGCTGATATCTTCATACTCATAGCTAGGTGTTTTATTCACGATGAGATCAATTTTTCGCTTAAGCGCTTGTTCTTTCATGGCTTTAGGTGTTTTCATCTTCATCTGAGCGCTCACACCCCCAACGAGGGTATAAATATCCTTATAATCATTCTTTTTTTCAGTGCTGTCTACCTGTTCATTTTCTGGAATCGCGGGCAACCAGATTTTTTTCTCATCCATTTTCTTAGCAGGGACTTTTACTGCTTCGGACGTCTTCAGCTGAGTAGCATTGTTCGGCATTTCCACTTTCATTAGTTCCTCGTCCGTTAATTCATCAATCGCAGCCTCAACAACTAACTTTTTAATCGGTAGAAACTCACACCCAGACGGAATATCGTGGTCCGCGTACTTCTGTAATTGCTTAATTATCTCGACATTTGCGTTGTTTCGAGGGATGAAAATAACCTTGGTGTCGAAGTTGTGGGACAAATATATCCCGTTTTTGTTAACGGTTGATGTGTACCTCATACTAACCTCATCGATATTCTCGTTAACATTCTTATCTATGTTAAAGTCGAGCAAACAGAATTCATCCGCTCTGAGATTCAACCCATCGTAATATATAACACCCTTTCGCTGTCTACCTATATCATCCGCTTCCCAAACGCCGACAAATCGTTGCCCTTCAAAGTCGTAGATATATCCAATGTACCCACAATCTTCGAACTCCATAAAATTCTCATCATGAATTTCCTTCTTTTTTGGTTCAATACGGGAAAGAACGACTTTGCCGTAGAAGCTTTGTAAGTAATCTAGAATTTTTCGCGAGATAAAAATTGATGCGCCGTTTTTCCCAATGCGTAAGTACGCATGATTTATCGGTGTTATAAGCAAATTGCCTCGGGTGTATTCCTTGTAATATTCAATGGCTATTTTATTATAATTGAGGAAGTCAAACAGGAATCTTATGTTCTGGTAAGTAAGACTTACCGATTCTTGTACGACGTTGCGTCCTTTGGTATCACCCCAACGGTTGAATCGAACGTATTTCCCGTTAAATGCTTTTATTTCTATTCCTTCCCCCAAACACTCGAGGCCCCACACACTCTTACCTGTAATCACCGATACGTATGGGGCGGGCACACTATCAGTAGAGCTACCGCTTAATGACATCATTTTTGGTTGTGATGGTTTCACAGATTCCATCAACAAATTTTGCGAAATATTAATAATTAAGTGTAAAAATACAATAATATCGCGCTATACAATGTGCGAAAAATATGATAATGAATGAATTAACCAGAATGACAAAATAAAGTATTTTACGACGTATTTTATAATATAATGATGGGCTATCGGGAAAACGGGTATATTTTAACCATTCAACCGGATTAATCGCTATTGTCGTGAGAGAATTTTTTTGAAAAACTTCCTATAAATTTCTAGGGAAATATTTATTTACGCTTAAATTGGTTGACGTAAGTGGTGACAGCTTTGCGGCGACGATTAATGCGGCCGATAGAAATTTCTATAGACACACCCCAGAATTTCTACAGAATATTACTCACGGTTAAATTGATTGACGTCAACTGTATTAACTGTGTAGCTTCTTAGAAGTTTCATAATTTTAAGTTAAGCATGAGCGAATTTAATTTAATGTCGGGATCACAAACTTTCTCTCACGACAGATATTTTTCTGTAATCACATTTACTAAAAACGAACGATTGTGGCGCGCGAGCGGCATTTTAAAGACACACATTATAAATATACCCATTGGTCAAAATATTATTGATTAAGCAACATGGCAATACTGGGGCAGCTTGAGTCTATAGATAAGATCATTTTTTCAAATATATTATTCATTGTTACCTTTCTTTTAGGACTTTTTTTAGGTAAAATACGGCATAATAAAAAAATGTTTCCAATAATACAAGCTGAAAATAGTTACCGCGGTCCTAATTCAATTATTCCGATTAAAATTGAATTGTTAAGCCCGGCAGCTCGGGCACCCGTATGCGGTTCATATAGTCCAGCTGGGATTGACATATATAGCGCCGTGAATAGAACAATAGAGCCGCACTCACGGATGTTAATTGAGACGGGTGTTAAAATATATTTACCCACCAATTATTTTGGAAGAATTACGCCGACTTTTAGCTTGGCAAAAATTGGCATTGATGTTGCAGAATGTGCGGTCGATTCCAGCGTCGCGCGCGGTAATATAGATCAACTTGTAATTATATTGATTAACAACACATCTAAGGAATACGTTGTAACATCCGGTGATAAAATATGTCAACTTATATGCCAACAATGTAATGCGGCAATACTCTACGTTTCTAATATTTATTCGGATGATTATTTTGGGGTTTTACCGACGAATTTTTCCCCGTATGGGGAAGAGATTAATTCGGCATTTTACCGCGCATATTAAATATGTGACATTAAACGCATAACACCAAACTCGGGTGGTGACACATGTCAATACTATTTCAATACTCTTACACGCGATTACACAACATAGTTAATAGAGCATATAAATAGGATAATGTCAGTTCAGTAAATTTTGGTTGGTTAAACGCTTTCTAGTGTGGGTGGTAGGTTGACTGGGTATTGGATATATTTATCTACATAAAATCTGCCGCATCTCATTCATCGGCATATTGTAAATATGTTTTCTGTACCTACGTTAATAAATATATTATAATCGTAATAATAATAATTATAATGATGGAGATTAATTGCGTTTTTTGCGGTTGTACTATACTTAAGAAAAATTATTTACGGCATTTACGCACACATTTCGATGGGTATGTTTGCGATAATTGTAATTGCCGAACTACTTCTGAAAGAATAGCAATATTTCACAGTAATAGATGTTGCGGGTTGTCTCGTCCGAATTACACCTACTGCGGTTACACGCTATCCTGCCCCACATGCTCTGATGATTTTGAAAACTTCGATTCATATATCGAACATAGTTGCCATCAAAACCACTACAATTCCCGCAAACGCAAACATAACCAAAAACAATCAGAACCGACATTTCAACCGGATCTCAACGTTGGTTTGCCTGTAAGCATCACAAACAGCTCAGATACATCCAACGAAGGTTTTCATCTCTCAACAACATGCCACGAATCCCGCGTTCAGGAATATACCCATAATGTGTCATCTAATGAGATGTATCCAGTTGTACCGAATTATTTAAATTATATGGGGTTATATGCTTCACGTGCTTTTAACACGACGGCATCGGCTTTTATTGATATGTTTTATAAAGTGTGGTTAATTGCTTCGGTGATAATGGAACGCGACGATGCTAATTATACTTTACAAGAAGAATTCCATTTTACTTCGATCGGTACAGATAATTATATTGAAAATAGCCCAGATTTTGACGAATGGTACTACACAGTCATTTCCCATATCGGTGAAAAAATATCGCAATTTATTAGGCGGGGTAGCGGCTGGAAACTTGTAACTCTATCGCGCATCAAACTTACTATTGCGTCATACTTGCGATCGGCATATCGTTTTGGACATAGCGGCGATGCCAACCAATCAATCCCAACGAAAGAAGGTAAAGAGTAAAATTAATTGGAAGGTAAAGAGTACAATTATTTGGAAGGTAAAGAGTAAAATTATTTGGAAGGTAAAGAGTAAAACTATTTAGAAAGGTAAAGAGTAAAATTATTTGAAAGAGTAAAATTATTTGGAAGGTAAAGAGTAAAATTATTTGGAAGGTAAAGAGTAAAATTATTTAGAAGGTAAAAGAGTAATATTATTTGGAAGGTAAAGAGAAAATTATTTGGAAGGTAAAAGTAAAATTATTTGGAAGGTAAAGGGTAAAATTATTTGGAAGGTAAAGAGTAAAATTATTTGGAAGGTAAAGAGTAAAATTAATTGAAAGGTAAAGAGTAAAATTATTTGGAAGGTAAAGAGTGAAATTATTTGGAAGGTAAAGAGAAAATTATTTGGAAGGTAAAGAGTAAAATTATTTGGAAGGTAAAGAGTAAAATATTTAGAAGGTAAAGAGTAATATTATTTGGAAGGTAAAGAGTAAAATTAATTGGAAGGTAAAGAGTAAAATTATTTGGAAGACAAAGGGTAAAATTAATTGGAAGGTAAAGAATAAAATTATTTGAAAGGTAAAGAGTACAATTATTTGGAAGGTAAAGAGTAAAATTATTTGGAAGGTAAAGAGTAAAATTATTTGGAAGGTAAAGAGTAAAATTATTTGGAAGGTAAAGAGTAAAATTATTTGGAAGGTAAAGAGTAAAATTATTTGGAAGAGTAAAATTATTTGGAAGGTAAAGAGTAAAATTATTTGGAAGGTAAAGAGTAAAATTATTTGGAAGGTAAAGAGTAAAATTATTTGGAATGAAAAGAGTAAAATTATTTGGAAGGTAAAGAGTGAAATTATTTGGAAGGTAAAGAGTAAAATTATTTGGAAGAGTAAAATTATTTGGAAGGTAAAGAGTAAAATTATTTGGAAGGTAAAGAGTAAAATTATTTGGAAGGTAAAGAGTAAAATTATTTGGAATGAAAAGAGTAAAATTATTTGGAAGGTAAAGAGTGAAATTAATTGAAAGGTAAAGAGTAAAATTATTTGGAAGGTAAAGAGTAAAATTATTTGGAAGGAAAAGGGTAAAATTATTTGGAAGGTAAAGAGTAAAATTAATTGGAAGGTAAAGAGTAAAATCATTTGGAAGGTAAAGAGTAAAATAATTTGGAAGGTAAAGAGTAAAATTATTTGGAAGATAAAGAGTAAAATTATTTGGAAGGTAGGGTAGTTTGCTTTCATATCAGCAATATTTATACAGTGTAAGCGGATTCAATTCTCTGCACTACCCAGCGGAAAATGGGCGAATTGGCATTTTACCAATTATAGTTGGGAAGGTGACATTACATTAAAATTATTTGGAAGGTAAAGAGTAAAATTATTTGGAAGGTAAAGAGTAAAATTATTTGGAAGGAAAAGGGTAAAATTATTTGGAAGGTAAAGAGTAAAATTAATTGGAAGGTACGGTGGTGATTTGCGGCCTTTTCCCTTTTACCTTAATTAAATAATTTTACTCTTTACCTTACAAATAATTTTACTCTTTCTTTACCTTTTTCAATAATTTTACTCTTTACCTTCCAGATAATTTTACTCTTTACCTTCCAAATAATTTTACTCTTTACCTTTTTCAATAATTTTACTCTTTACCTTTTTCAATAATTTTACTCTTTACCTTTTTCAATAATTTTACTCTTTACCTTTTCCAATAATTTGACACTTTTCAACAAGCAGACTTGGCCTTAACTGTAATAAATTGAACCGTTAGGGGTTAAGTACTGGTATTCCTCTAGCCTATATTGTACTGTACCCTACCCGTTATTGAACGGAACTGAAACAGTGTTAAATAAATATTTGAATTAGGCCTACTACATAGCTATCTATTACGAGCCGGTATAATGAAAATAGTGATAAAAAATCGCCACTTCAGAGGTAGGCCTAGGCTTAGGCCTAGACTGTAATTATAGGCCTGATGGTTAACCTACTGTAAATATAGGCCTTCTGGTTATGTAATTATAGGCCTGCTGTGTAGGCTGGACCTCGAGATAAAATGGCCCATGGTGGTAATAATTCAGGAAAAAGCAGAAAAAAATTACTTGAAAGCTTGCGTCATAACATAAACGATCAGCTTGAGGATATCGCTACAAGTTCTACCAGTACAGGGAGTAGGCCTACTTCAGGTTTAGCAGCAGGTGCTGTTGTGAAGAAACGACGTCCTTATAGTGGGCGACTACGAAAGTTGTCAGAGTTTAATTTTGTAACATTTGTCTTCAAAATACAACCGGTCCGAAATGGGCGATTGAAATTAATTAGTAAGCCCCTCGGAGAGAGTACGGGTCTGCGAGTTCAGGTGTCAATGAATGCGCCAATTTCTCGTGTTGTAAGAGAAGTTACAGATATTGTATTTAGTGGCGATGATTCGGTTAATTTGCATCTTAAAAGTTTGAGGCATCCAAGTAAGAAAACTAATTACACCTGGTCTCTAGAAAATCTCCTTGGAGAAAATTTATCAAGCTTTGTTAGCCTACGCGATTATTGCGTTCAACATTATGTACCATCTTGGAAGATTAAACCAATCTTAGTTGGAAGGATTTACCCATCGGAATTGTAAGAAAATTATGAGGAAGCTGCTGTAGAAGATAACGCTATTGCCACTGTTTCCAGTACCGGTAGCGGTTCTATTGATTTATTGTGGGCTGAAAATGAAAGAGAAATAGGTCACTCCGAATCTGAAGATGAGGAATCAGTGTCACACATTATTGAGGCAGCTAATGATTTTGAATTGATGGATCAAGGTGTTTCGAGTGCTCGACGAAGTTCTCGCATTACCCAGAGGATCATTTGTGAAGTTTGCCATCATTCCCGTTTAGCAACGGAAGTTGATTGTTTCAACTGTCAGGTAATTTCTGATGTATTTGAGTCAGAGCAAGTTGATTTGATGAAGACTACTCACTGTAATGATGATCTGTTATTGTCATCGGCCAATGATATAGAAGATGTTGAGGTTGATAGAGCTGAGGTTGCTTCCCTTCGGGCTGCTTATTTTGAACAATTACCCTTGACTTCGACTAGTTCGACCACCAATATGAGTACCCTCCTTACTAGCCCTAGTGCGTTATGCAATGACTCACCCCAATTAAGGTCTCAGAATAGCATTGGTGAAGTTGATGTGTTTCTTGTTCATGAGACAGGTCAAATTGTTCCTTGCACCGAAACTAAAGATGTCATAGCTATTGCAAAGTCTTGCCACTCAATTGGAGATGCACTTGAAGTTTTAAAATCGCCATTTAGCAGCAAGCAATTAACTCGCTTTGAAATTCCCCATTCCCAGCTTGTTGACTGTCTCTATGAAATTATTGTAGAAGATGGAATTCAGAGTCCTTTTGTCAATGCGAAATTTATAGGAGAAGACGCTGTTGACACCGGCGGACCCATGAGGGAAATGTTTTCACTCATTTTTCTTCAAGATCGCGGTTAGCTATTTCGTGGTGCGTATCCGAATATGACATTTCGCCACAACCTGACCGAAAGCAAGAAATTTGAAATCTATGGAAATATGACTGCTCTATCTTTAATTAATGGACTTCCTGGTCCTCATTGCTTAGCTAAATCAGTTGCATCTGCAACTGTTGGTGTTCAATTCAAAGCCTCGCTCGAAGAAATACCAGCTTGTGATGAAAAGGTTAAGATTATAGAAATATTTAATTCTGATGATACTGATTCGTTCAACAAAGCAATTACTAATTGCTTCGAACGTTTTGATATGGGATTTGTTAAAGCCAACGTTACTCATGACCAAAAGGATTTAGTAATTGAAACTCTAGCTAAGCATCTTGTGGTTAGTTGTGTTTCTGAGGAAATTTCGCACTTTAAGAGAGGACTTCAGTTGTTCGGAGTTTTGGACGTTTTGGAACACTTTCAAGAATTTAAATTTCTAACTGAAAGAAAAGTTTCTGCAGACGATGTCAAATCTGCATTTTTGCCAGTTTATACATCCCCTCATGGGTCAGCGGAACATGATATAGAATGTCAGCTCAAGTACAAGTTTGACAGATTTCTTGCTAAGATTGAGAAAAAAGATGACTCGTCAATTTCCTCTTACTCATCATTGGAAGTTGACATACCGCGTAATATGAGGGTCAATCTAGGCGATGTGTTGCAATTTGGAAGCGGAAGTAGATACCCTGATTTTAAAGGCGAATTGTGTTTCGAACATAGCGATGGTTCACAGAGGAGATTACGTTCCAGTACATGTTCATACACAATAACCTTTCCCATGAATGACCGATATGTTAAATCAACGTCAGAAGAGTTCTACCAGAGAGTTAGTGAGGACATTCTAAATACTATTGGATTTGGACTACCTTGATTTACATTTACATTAGATAAAACTCATACTCATCATCTCTATAATGACTTCGAATTGTTACGAAAGTTATCTTTGATTTTAAATGTTAAAACTCATATTCATCGTCATGTTTATAATGACTACGAATTGTTACGAAAGTTATGTTTGATTTTAATTGTTAATGTTGTTTATCTGTGATATGTTTCACAATGAAAACGTTTTGTATCTTATAGTTCCTCCTTTCATATCCATAAGGGGGGGGGGGGGGGGGGGGGGGGGGTTTGACTAATTAACCAAAAATGTTCGTTCCCTTATTTAGGAGGCTTCGTTTTACCGATTATTAATAATAAATTTAAACAATTGAAAGAAAAAAGACAGACAGACATGTAGGTTTTTTTAAAAGTGAACTGTAAACTGACGTCCGAAATGAAATCAGCAACCAGGATACCCCCCATAACTAAACTTCTATCTAGTTGGAATGCTTTTTTTATATTTTGACAGACAGATAGACGGACAAACAGACAGACCGACAATCAGACATAACAGACTTCACTAAAAATTAAAACTGACTTCGGAAATGAAATCAGCGATCAAAAAAACCACAACAAAGAAGTTTTAGCTAGGTGGTATGATGTCCTTATATTTTTTACAGACAGACAGACAGACCTAGATAAATAATAGTTTTTGTTAAAAGTGAAAACTGACGTTTGGATGAAATCAGCGACCAGGAACACCCTCATAACCCAACCCAACTCAACCCTCCCACCCCCCCCCCCCTGGGGGGGGGGGGGGGGGGTAACATTTGATAATGAAAGCCTAGTTTTCAATGTGTTGACCTGTTGAGCCTTTAAGAAAACCGTATATTGTACCCCCACCAAATCGATGAGTACATACAGTAAAGTGTTGTCAGATAACTCAAACTGTTTTTTTTTACAATTAATAAAAACTAAAAAATTAAAATAGTTATTATTCATTGCTTAAATTCAATATAAACAAAACTTGTATTGCAAAATTATACATGATACTATTGTTAGTAGTCTTGTTCTAATCGATCAATAAGGTACACCAATGTATCAGCACAATCTGAGAGTGATTCACACATTTCAGGACGTTTAGTATCCGGTCCCGGTGAATCATTCAAGTAGTCAGTACCCAACTCACTGATGCTCGGGAGGCAGTGTGGCTTCTTCTTGGAGAAGTACTTCATAAGATCAAGCTGATCAATGTGTTCCGGGTGTAGGAAATTCGGCTTATCCAAGAATAAGATATCTGGTTTACCAGCTTTCACTAACAAGCCAGATTTCCGTAAATGATGAGAATTCCACATTTCTCTTATTGAATTCAGCAACCGTTGCAATAGATCCATATACACATACCGGATCAGTTCTATATGGATCCGATTAGAAGTAGTGATGACACTATAACCATCCAACTGAGCGAAGTGTTCAATCCAATGTTGTAAGCCAAGTTTTGGAAATTGGCTCCACCACGCCTCAATCCTCTGATTTCGAGAACTTTTACTGTACATATAGGTTGTGTTATGTTCTGCCCGCGTGTCATCATCAAAAGCTCGCAAATACCGTTGAATAACTTCTATATTAACATTTTCCGTTCCACAGTCGGAACGAATCAAATGAGGAAGACCTCCAAAATTTTTCACAGCATCAATAAAATAATGTCCGATTACGAATGGATCATTGTTGGTAGAGCTGCACTGCAGCCACAGTAGTTTGCGGCTATAACCATCAATGCATCCGTGAAGGGCGAGTCCATAGTTTTTCAACTTATCCCACCCGTCCACATGGTGAATATAGTTTGGTCCTAATGCGTAATAACTGCGACGTACTACTTTGTTCCCAATGCGATCGGCAACAAGTTGCGGATTTAACGTTTTTTGTATGAGTGCTACTAATTCTTCACGTGCAAATAAACCATACTTTCGAAGTAGAATCCTCTTCATTTGGCGGTAACCACACGACGGCTCTCGAGAAATGGCGTTTATGATCAGGTTAACATTGTCAACATCACACCTCTTCTTCAAATTTATGT
>JAUCBJ010007451.1:0-16164 GCA_032718475.1 Nemertoderma westbladi
AGTAGTGTTGAGAACTGAATCAATTTTAACTAATTTCAGTTACAGTTACAGTTTCAGTATTCAAAGTTTTGCATTTCAGTTACAGTTACAGTTTCAGTATTACAAAGTGTAACATTTCAGTTACAGTTACAGTTTCAGTATTACAAAGTGTAACGTTTCAGTTACAGTTACAGTTTCAGTATTACAAAATTGAGCATTTCAGTTTCAGTTTCAGTTTTGATCGCGATAAAATTTCTGTTACAGTTTCAGTTATAGATTCAATATATTATCCCACATAGTAAGCAGTCATTGAAATAATTTCAGTCTCATTGGGGCGGGGTACAGTGCAGTCATTCACCCAATGAGCAAGGATGTCATTACGTTACGTTACGGTATCTTTTCAGGAATACCGTAGCTCAATATTTTTCCGTAACGTAAACCGTAACGTAATAGCTTTTTCAATACCGTAACGTAATATTACTGTATATTTTTACCGTAAACCGTAACGTAATAGCGTAATATTTTTTTTAGCTACCAAACAATAATTTTGGACAAAAAAGTAAATCTTTCGACAAAAAACTTTCACTTGAACGTTCTAGCTATTCAATATAAAGCTAAATGCTTTTAGGTTTTTTTTGTCTGTACACGGTATCCTTATAGCCAGCTTCCTGGCTTCAACAGTTATTTATGATGAAGTTTTAATTAATAATTAATTAATAGTTAAATTAAGTTTTAATTAAACATTACGTTTTAATTAATGTTAAGCTAACTAGGGCTACTGACTGAACTATTTATACTGAGTCTCTGCTCTATCCTAGCTGTAGCCTATAAACGCAGTATGCTGTAATGGTATAGATCATAGATTTACAGGACAGGTCAGTAGGTTACATGGTAGGCCTACCTACAGGGCTAGCGGCTACCTGTATGTCTTATTTATGACAACCTATTACAACACAAGCCAAGCCGTTCTACCAATTTAAAGTTATTTTTTTGTTAAGTTAATTTGCAATTTCAAAACATTGAAACTATAATTTTCCGATTTTCAGACAAAAATAGGATGAAACTTTAAATATCTATTTGTGGTCCTATGGTAATCTGAACCGGTTATTACGTTACGGTATTTTCGGTAAATACGCAATTATTTTTTTCGGAATACAGTAACGTAACGTAATTTGGAAATTATTCCGTGTAATGTAATATCGTAACGTAAAAAGTTCAGTTTTTCAACCGTAACGTGACGTAATACCGTAACGTAACGTAACGTAAAACATCCTTGCCAATGAGTCACTTGCCGAATACAAAAGGTTTTATCTAAAACTAAAAGTGAGTCACTTTAATATATATACACTAATAATAATATTCATTACGAAACTGGCTCTTTATAGAGCTAATAGGTAGTTGTTGTAGGAAAGATGGACCCCATCTATGGTAATATTTTGTAACTAATATAGGGCCTACTGATGTAATGAATGTACTGTATGTAATGAAAGTGGCGGTCACAAGATCAACTAAAGGCACCCACATTTTACTGTACATCTTGTTTCAGTGCTTGTACTGTTATCATTTATTGTTTTGGTTATAAAGGGCATGCTTCTGAAACCTGCTCATCATTTTCCGTAATTTATAATTTGTTGTAGTAAGCATATATTTGTAGTTTTGATTAGACCCACCTCGTTAAGCTACTCCTTTCACTTTTTAAGTTTAATTGTAATTTTGTAATTTATAATGGTAAACTTGATAAAAATTTAATTTCCAGTGTACCTCTAGTGTGATATCCCCTGTGATATTAATATTACCAGTAACATTAATAATTCATAATGTAAATTATATATCCGTTATATCCCTCTACCGACCATTACCATTAACTATATTTTTGTTTATCTAAAACATTTACATTTAATATGCGATATTTAGGAAGCAAAGAGTGCTGATAAGGCTGATATGTAGTCTAATAGTTGAGATAGATAAACCTCTGACTAATTATAACTATAGTATATGCTAGATCTTCGTTCATTACTCGATGCTTGACTCGCCAAATAAATCACAGTTGAGATAAGTGTGCAATGGGTCTTTGGGCCACTTGACAACTATCAAGGTTCAAAACGATAATAATAAATAAAAATACAAAAATGTTTTAAAAATGATACCCATATCGACCACTGTTATTAATTTATTAAACTATTACAATACTGTTTCAAGTGCTCATTGATGTTAGTTGTGTGGTTGAGAACTGAAACGATTTTTAGTAATTTCAGTTTCAGTTACAGTTACAGTATTCAAATTTCCTAATTACAGTTTCAGTTACAGTTACAGTATTAAAAATTCGCAATTACAGTTACAGTTATAGTTACAGTATTAAAAAATAATCAAAATCATTCAGTTACAGTTGCAGTTACAGTATAATTACAGTTACAGTTCTCAACACTAGTGTTTAGCTGGGTTTTGGTGTAGTTAGTTGGATTAACATGTGTCCTGCACGGGTTAGTGTAGCTGATGAGCCAAATCCCGGCGAAACACATATGCAAAAATGTAACCAATGTGATAATTTTACTTACAGTATTTAAACAGGGTTGCGCTTTGTGTCCCTGCTTAAATAAAACGATGACTACTTACGGTTGAACAGATAGGAACATGTTGTTTCTCTGTTTCCAAATAATTTTACTTGCTTGATATTGGTCTGTCAAAAACATAATTCGTTCAACTCAAAATTATATTTAAGAGACCGGATCATGCTGAACATGGTTGTATAAAATGCCTTCCTATTATTTTATTTTTATTAAATATATATATATATATTTATATATTATATATATATAAATATATAATAAACTTATCATTCGAGGTTAAGACCCCTAGATCCCTTCTTATAATAAAATGTATAATAACAAACACCTCGAAAAATACAGCTTGCCAACACATTGTTACTATCAATAATAATAACTAAAATGGCATTCAGCTTACCAGCTATTCGCATTAAGCTAATAGATATACGATTTCATTCGATTCAGTGAGTGTGTGAGGGCTATTGGGAGAGCAATCAGCTTATGATGTAATACATTAGAATCCTACGGCTTTTGTTTGCTTACTGTCTGAGTTGTAGAGTGAGGATATTACTTGGCACAGAAAGCATTTCCTTGTTAGGTGGCCATTCCTATAGAATAGCATTACTAGGCCATCTCTATCCATTTTTCATGAGTGCCAGCTGGTGTTTTTATCATTGCGCCTATGGCGTTTTTTCGTTTATGTCTATTTTTCGAGCCCACGGCTCATGGACGAAATAGCGGAACATACCAGGGACCTTAGAATCGCGGTATCCAGCCGCTGTGAAAATTTCATCAAAATCGTTAGAGTAGTTTTGGCTATAGATTAACCAGCCAGCCAGCCAGCCAGCCAGTCAGCTAACAATTCTTACAGTAATGAACCTCTCGGTTCCTAACTAGAGACGGCGTCAAGACGCCGTTAAGCAAGTCGGAAGTCATCAATCAAATATAAATTCCCTCAACAATGTTTACCTATGGTCAGAATGGAAGGGCTATTTACCTATGGTCAGAGAGAGATCCCACTCTGTAATTTGGCAATTGCTCAAATTCATTCAGTTGAATGGCACAGTAGAGTGAACTAAACTAAATTCCCTCAACAATGTTTGGCTATGGTCTGAAAGAACTAACAGTCATTCAGCTTGCACAATGTCAATCACCTACAGTATAAAACATTTAGAATGCCACAGTGTGTATCCTGATACAGATAATAAGCAGTGATATATATATTTCAAACTATAATGTTAGTGTTAGCCTTACACAGTATCAGTATGAGGCTGAGTAAACATTCCACCTTATAAGCATACTGCCTCCACAGAATTAATGTTGGCCGAAAGATTTAAAAATAAAACAATTATTATTATAAATACAGTGCAATCCAATAGTACCCAACACACTGTGTAACTAACAGTCAATCAGCTTACACGTCAATTAACATAGAAGAGAGAGTAACCTTGTAGATCGCCATAGAAAGCATTGGGAAGAGTTATTCAGCTGAGGCTGTAATAGCCGGCTAACCCAGTGAATGATTATAAAGTTGGCACTGTATGTACTTCCTTGTTAGGTGGCTCCCTATAGAATAGCAAACCAACCAGTTGATGTTTGTTTGCACAGAGTGGTTGGTAGGGCCTAAACAAACAGTATGGGTGTACTAAGTATAATACTCTTGGCAACCTCATCTATTTAATACTAAGCCTTGTGTAGAATTGCATTACATAAGTCATTTTTCATCAGGACACCAGCTGTCATGGGTGTTATTTTACCATTGCGCCTATGGCGTTTTTTTCGTTTATCTCTATTTTTCGAGCCCAGAGGCTATGGACGGAGTAGCCGATCATGCCAGGGACCTTAGAATCGCGGTATCTAGATGCTGTGAAAATTTCATCAAAATCGTTAGAGTAGTTTTGGCTGTAGATCAGCCAGCCAGCCAGCCAGCCAGTCAGCCAGCCAGCCAGCCAGTCAGTCAGTCAACAATTCTTACAGTAATCAAGTCTAACGACTTGCTAACTAGAGACGGCGTCAAGACGCCGTTAAGCAAGTCGGAAGTCGTCAATCAAAGGTAAGTTCCCTCAACAATGTTTACCTTTGTTCAGAAGGGAAGTGTTATTTATCTATGGTCAGAGAGAGATCCCACTCTGTAATTTGGCAATTGCTCAAATCCATTCAGCTGAATGACTCAGTAGAGTAAACTAAAGTAAATTCCCTCAGCCTCAACAATGTTTGCCTATGGTGTGAAGGGAATCTGACAGAGAATAATCTTAGCCACTAAATGTCATTCACCTAACAAAACATTTTGAATGCCACAGTGATTAACCCAATACAGATAATAAGCAGTTATTTTTATATTTCAAACTATAATGTTAGTGTAAGCCTTACAGAGTATCAGTATGAGGCTGAGTAAACATTCCGCCTTATAAGCACACAGCCTCCACAGTATTAATGTTGGCCAAAAGATTTAAAAATAAAATACAGTGCAATAGTACTCTGTAACCTACAGTCATTCAGCTTGCACTAAATATCAATCACCTATAAAACATTTAAACATTTTGAATGCCACAGTGTGTAACCTGATACAGATAATAAGCAGTGATTTTTATGTTTTAAACTATAACGTTAGTGTTAGACTTACAGTGTATCAGTATGAAGCTGAGTAAACATTCGCCTTATAAGCATACAACCTCCAAAATATTAATGTTGGACGAAAGATTTAAAAATAAAATACAGTGCAGTAGTACTCTGTAACTAACAGTCATTCAGCTTGCACTAAATGTCAATCACCTATAAAACATTTTGAATGCCACAGTGATTATTAACCCAATACAGATAATAAGAAGTGATTTTTATATTTCAAACTATAATGTTAGTCTTAGCCTTACAGAGTATCAGTATAAGGCTGAGTAAACATTCCACCTTATAAGCATACAGCCTCCACAGTATTAATGTTGGCATTAATGTAGCCGATACACTGTATACCTAATAGTCATTCAGCAGGGGGAAGAGTTATTCAGCTGAGGCGGTAATAGATTGCAAACTAAACCAACCAGTTGGCAGCCTCATCGATTTATACTAAGCCTGTGTAGAAAGAACCACAAACGAAATCAACCAGTTAATATTTGCTTTGACAGAGAGTGCAGGGCCTAAACAAACAGTATGGGTGTACTAAGTATAATAATCTTGGCAACCTCATCGATTTATTACTAAGCCTTGTGTAGAAATGCATTAGATAAGCCATTTTTCATCAGGACACCAGCTGTCATTGGTGTTATTTTACCATTGCGCCTATGGCGTTTTTTTCGTTTATCTCTTTTTTTCGAACACAGAGGCTATGGACGGAGTAGCCGATCATGCCAGGGACCTTAGAATCGCGGTATCTAGATGCTGTGAAAATTTCATCAAAATCGTTAGAGTAGTTTTGGCTGTAGGTCAGTCAGTCAGTCAGTCAGTCAGTCAGTCAATCAGTCAGCCACGAGCAATTCTTACAGTAATCAAGTCTAACGACTTGCTAATTATTTTAATTAAATATTACATGCAACATAGCAGTCTACTCTACAGTCAACAGTACACAATAACTAAAATGGCATTCAGCTTACCAGCTATTCGCATTAAGCTAATAGATATTCGATTATATTCGATTCAGTGAGTGTGTGAGGGCTATTGGGAGAGCAATCAGCTTATGATGTAATACATTAGAATACCACGGCTTTTGTTTGCTTATTGTCTGAGTTGTAGAGTGAGGATAAAACTTGGCAGAGAAAGCATTTCCTTGTTAGGTGGCCATTCCTATAGAATAGCATTACTAGGCTATCTCTATCCATTTTTCATGAGTGCCAGCTGGTGTTTTTATCATTGCGCCTATGGCGTTTTTTCGTTTATGTCTATTTTTCGAGCCCACGGCTCATGGACGAAATAGCGGAACATACCAGGGACCTTAGAATCGCGGTATCTAGCCGCTGTGAAAATTTCATCAAAATCGTTAGAGTAGTTTTGGCTGTAGATCAGCCAGCCAGCCAGCCAGTCAGTCAGCCAGCCAGCCACGAGTAATTCTTACAGTAATGAACCTCTCGGTTCCTAAACCTCTCGGTTCCTAACTAGAGACGGCGTCAAGACGCCGTTAAGCAAGTCGGAAGTCGTCAATCAAAGGTAAGTTCCCTCAACAATGTTAACCTTTGTTCAGAAGGGAAGTGTTATTTACCTATGGTCAGAGAGAGATCCCACTCTGTAATTTGGCAATTGCTCAAATCCATTCAGCTGAATGACTCAGTAGAGTAAACTAAAGTAAATTCCCTCAGCCTCAACAATGTTTGCCTATGGTGTGAAGGGAATCTGACAGAGAATAATCTTAGCCACTAAATGTCATTCACCTAACAAAACATTTTGAATGCCACAGTGATTAACCCAATACAGATAATAAGCAGTTATTTTTATATTTCAAACTATAATGTTAGTGTAAGCCTTACAGAGTATCAGTATGAGGCTGAGTAATCATTCCGCCTTATAAGCATACAGCCTCCACAGTATTAATGTTGGCCGAATGATTTAAAAATAAAATACAGTGCAATAGTACTCTGTAACCTACAGTCATTCAGCTTGCACTAAATATCAATCACCTATAAAACATTTAAACATTTTGAATGCCACAGTGTGTAACCTGATACAGATAATAAACAGTGATTTTTATGTTTTAAACTATAACGTCAGTGTTAGCCTTACAGTGTATCAGTATGAAGCTGAGTAAACATTCGCCTTATAAGCATACAACCTCCAAAGTATTAATGTTGGACGAAAGATTTAAAAATAAAATACAGTGCAGTAGTACTCTGTAACTAACAGTCATTCAGCTTGCACTAAATGTCAATCACCTATAAAACATTTTGAATGCCACAGTGACTATTAACCCAATACAGATAATAAGAAGTGATTTTTATATTTTTCGAACTATAATGTTAGTCTTAGCCTTACAGAGTATCAGTATAAGCCTGAGTAAACATTCCACCTTATAAGCATACAGCCTCCACAGTATTAATGTTGGCATTAATGTAGCCGATACACTGTATACCTAATAGTCATTCAGCAGGGGGAAGAGTTATTCAGCTGAGGCGGTAATAGATTGCAAACTAAACCAAGGAGTTGGCAGCCTCATCGATTTATACTAAGCCTGTGTAGAACCACAAACTGAATCAACCAGTTAATATTTGCTTTGACAGAGAGTGCAGGGCCTAAACAAACAGTATGGGTGTACTAAGTACAATAATCTTGGCAACCTCATCGATTTAATACTAAGCCTTGTGTAGAATTGCATTACATAAGCCATTTTTCATCAGGACACCAGCTGTCATGGGTGATATTTTACCATTGCGCCTATGGCGTTTTTTTCGTTTATCTCTATTTTTCGAGCCCAGAGGCTATGGACGGAGTAGCCGATCATGCCAGGGACCTTAGAATCGCGGTATCTAGATGCTGTGAAAATTTCATCAAAATCGTTAGAGTAGTTTTGGCTGTAGATCAGCCAGCCAGCCAGTCAGTCAGTCAGCCAGCCAGTCAGTCAACAATTCTTACAGTAATCAAGTCTAACGACTTGCTAACTAGCGGCCCGATAAGGAACCGACTTTTTATTTCAAATAAAAGAGACAACGAGAATTATTATAGAACTAATAATTATGTAAAAATACAATCATATTTCATACAATAATTATTAATAAATTCGATCTATTATTAGTTACTCAATTCTAGAACAAAATCGACCTGCAACTAGTGAAGACCTCGTTTTGGAATTTCGAAACCACGCTGGTGCGATGCGCGATATCGTGTTTAGTTAATAAATTGAAAACTCCATCAATTCATGTGCAACCAGTAATAAGAAATCGCGATAAATGTAATTTAATAAAAATTATTCTAGAAAAATTTTCCTCAAAAAGTATGAAGTCTTGGCGTTGGTGACGCGAAACTAGGCTAGTGAGATTCAGGATATTGCGTTTAATATAAAAATCGAAAACGCTATCGAATTCCGTAAAGGCGTTAATAAAATACTGAAACTTTTTTGAAATTTGTAAAATTCTAGAACTGGAAAAAATTATTTTTTGAACGGCGCTGTTTGGGGTTTGGAAACATGGATAGGCTGAAAGAGGACATCTAATTAAGTTGAAAAATGAAAACCCCATCGAATTTGGACAAAGCGTTCCGGAGTTATAGCGGATCGAAAAAAATTGACCCCCCCCCAGTCGCCAAAAATTTACAGTAATTTAAAATTTTGCAAAAAAAATTTTTTGCGTTATTTTTGATGGCGAATCGATTGGCAGTACTGGCTACGAAAAATTTTTTTTTGAAATTTTTGGTCAGAAAAAAAAACATGGAAAAAGTATATTTTTAAAAAGATTTGATGTCTTTGCCTATGGTCAGAGAATGATCCAACTCTGTAACTTGGCAATCGCTCAAATCCATTCAGCTGAATGGCACAGTAGAGTAAACTAAAGTAAATTCCCTATACAATGTTCTGAAGGGGTGACTGACAGAGAGTAATCCAACAATAAAACGCATTGTAGCCAACACACTGTGTACTTAAAGTCATTCAGCTTACATTAGCAGAGTGAAATATTCTCATAGAATGCATTGGGAAGAGTAATTCAGCTGAGGCGATAATAGATTTCTAACTAAACCAACCAGTTAATATTTGCTTTGACAGAGTGTCCTAGGACCTAAACAAACAGTATGGGTGTACTAAGTACAATAATCTTGGCAACCTCATCGATTTATACTAAGCCATGTGTAGAAATCCATTACATAAGCCATTTTTCATCACGACACCAGCTGTTATTGGTGTTATTTTACCATTGCGCCTATGGCGTTTTTTCGTTTATGTCTATTTTTCGAGCCCATGGCTCATGGACGAAATAGCGGAACATACAAGGGACCTTAGAATCGCCGTATCTAGCCGCCGTGAAAATTTCATCAAAATCGTTAGAGTAGTTTTGGCTGTAGATCAGTCAGTCAGTCAGCCAGTCTCGAGCAATTCTTACAGTAATGAACCTCTCGGTTCCTAATAATAGATATATAAATATACAGTATATACAGAATATATAGAATATAAAAAATACTTACTTTGAGATACGACCTCCTGGTGCGGGAGATACAATATTATTTGAATTACCGGTATCTTTATTACCAATAGTGTTAGTAGTACCGGTAGCATTACATATAACAGTACTGCCAGTAAGAGTACATAAGCCATATACTGTAAGCCATAAGCCGCCATAAGCATAGATTCTAGAGATAGGCAGGGAGGGGGGGAGAATTTCGACGCAATCAAAATAATATAGTAACTATCTGCTAATAGTTACTGCAATATATTTGCAAATTTGGCTGTAAATGTATCTAGAACATGGTGTTTAAAGTAGGATGCCGTACATCCTTGTCTACTCTGCCAAACGTCCCCATGTGTTGGGAGGTTAGGCATGTTTGACCTCCGTCAACAAAATCGGTCCTAGCGTTTCGAAATCTGTTTAACATTCATCCAAACTATGACTAATAGATAGCCCATTAAATTCTGGACAAATTGAGAACTCATATTAAACAAATGAGTTAAACAACAGATTGGAAGATATTATACAAAACATACCAAACTTCCCAACCTTCCCCAACATACTCTATGACCGTACGGACAAGAAATTTTATTCTGGTTCTTTATTATACTGATATCACTCAGTAGGCCAATTAGTTCATATATTTTAAACGTGAGCAAATTTCACTAAATATAGTGCAGATATTAAGTTAAAATACCTATTTTGGGCCTTTCAGTTCAAATATGTAGTGCCACAAACTCCATAACGTATAGAGAAACAATGAATCATGGTTTGGTATCACACGGTTAATTTACATAATCGCGATTATGTCAGAGTGTGGTTCACTCGAGTCGGTTCACTCGAGTCGGTTCACTCGAGTCCGCTTAATGTCACACAGCCTGCAGATCGAAAAGGGTAGATGGAGTAGAACTCCCACCCAAGATCGTGTTTGTGTTTGTGATGTCGACTGTGCAGACTGAGGAACTTGTTCTGATTGCTTGTCCTCCTTTATCTGAATGTATCCGTAGTGAATATAACAAACAATTGAACCTAAAGTCTTTAAGTAGTATTTTTTCTATGAAAATACCGATAAACTTGAGCTAGTTTGTAAATTTATTTCTGATGTTATTGGCCTTTACTAGTTTAAATTCAATATTATTTTGGTTTCACTTATGTATGACATTGCCTCTGTTTGAACTTATCTCGATACTACCTCCATTATACGGGGGTGAGACCTGGACACTGACTAAATCACTTGAACAACGAATAGATGGTTGCTACACAAGTCTACTAAGGGCAGCCATAAACATCAGCTGGAGACAACACATGACAAACGCCGAGCTTTATGGTACAATAGCACCTGTATCAACCACCCTCCGTGAACGCAGATTAAGATTCAGTGGGCACTGCTGGCGAAGTAAAGACGAGGTCATACCAGATCTACTTCTCTGGCAACCAACTCATGGAAAGCGTAGTCGTGGACGACCGGCCATAACATATATAGATCAACTTGAAAGGGATACTGAACTTGGGAGAAACGAAATTGCGACAACTATGGAGAATCGGGAAGCCTGGAAGGATCTCATTTCCACTGTCCGAGTTCGCTCGACCTAGTAGTAGTAGTACCTCCATTTACTGCACTATTGCATTACACTGTAGGGTGAGTGAGGGAGACTTGAACCCCAAAAGTTGTAATCGCTCTAAACAGATAAATAAATTTTTCAAAGCCGTTTTAACTTTTTCACATTACAGTTATGATTGCTAACATTATGTGAGAGTTTGAGAATTTCAACTCTTTTTTTTCTTTTTTAATTAAACCAATTATTCGTATTTTCGAAAAAGCGTCAAGTCTCCCTCAATGGGGGGAGACTTGACACCTATGGTGGGAGACTTGAACCCCACCTCGCATACTTGTAAATGCGATTGTTAAATTGTTATATTTATTGGAAGAGACAGTAGCAAAGTATCCTGCAATATCCTACTGTAAAGTCTGTGAATCAAAGCATAATCCAACCTTCTCACCAAAACAGTAAACTCTAAGTAAGCAAATCTATTGCAGTATCGGTCTCTTATAACAGGTGAGGCAGAAGACAGTCTACGAACGGACAAACTTCGATAAAACAAAATCCCGCGCAGCGAATCCTAAAATCGTGCTGACTCACTGACGGACTAAAGGCGCTCGTATACTTTGCCGCGGTGTGATTTATATGGGGTGGGTGAGGGTTGCTAGCTAAATGTCTAACTAGCGGGCAAACTGCAGTATGGACAAAAATTATTTTATATATTTCGAGGTGTAAATAATTCCTAACGCGCGTGTGTTTTGATTCTAACAGTCGAAATCAGTTTTGATCCTTCACATAATATAATTACTGGGTCCGGTGTACATTTTACAAATATTCTAATTTTGTAGTTTGTAGGTCCAATACTCACAAATGATAAGGCTCCTTCCCCTTTTGTGTATTTCCAGGACTCAAATTCAGGCATAAGGTTAATACTACGCCCGGAATTCGGCAATTTAATTTACCAGGTCCCTAATACTAAGAAGAAATGTGTTAGTTTATTACAGTAGGCGTACAGTTACAAATATCTAGCCTGGTTTTCTATCTAGAATTTTGGTTGCCTAGGTGGGCACGGCAACTCCTTATCAGAATGTCGGCGGGGACACGGTAGATGTTAGTATCCCTAATAGCCTTAATTTATATATGCGCCTAGTAATAAACTGCCCTACCGCCTGAACGGTACAATCTTAATTCAGGTAAAAGCACAGTAACCTCTCCTGGCCTACAAACTCCAATGCAAACAATGGACACCGTTGTACTACTAAACAAGCCACCAGCGCACCTATACCTGGCAAATGAGTTAGGCGTACAGCTTACTGCACCCTACCAATGTGCATGCCTTGTACTGGTGTGCCTGTGTCCTACAGTCCCAATCCCAATAAACATTAACTTGGTCGTTTTGGCGGCCAAAATGACCAAAATCGCCAAAAAAAATGTAGTGTATTCCTATGGGCTACTTGGTCGTTTTGGCGAAGCGATTTAACTCGATTCAGTCAAGCCCAGACAGTCCGTCTCCTTGGACATCCATTTGGTTGCTCTGACTAAATGTCGGCTCGCTTTCATTTTTATTATTGACAGATTGTTAACTTACCTGGAGCTGAGTCGGGCCTTTCAGTTGTAGTAAAGACCACCCACTGAGGCATTGATACAGCACAGGCTAATACGTAATAAGGGAGTTAGTTGAATGCGGCTTTGTTAAAAGGAGGAGTATGTATAATAATCGGATTTTGTGTGTTATTATTAGATAATCACTTCTCACCTTTTCCTTTGTGTAGCTTCAGTTTAGAGTCATTATGAAATGGCAACATGTTCTGTATGAAGGCGTCCTAATTAAGTTTTATAGTTAGAAGCTGGGTCTGTGACAGGGCGAGAGGTAGCTATTAAATAGCGACACTCAGTCTCGAACGAGTTCGGTATACTGATGAAATTCAGATTAGACGGCGCGGCCTATTTCTTGTAGCTGGGTCTGAATTCGAGGGCGATAGTAACTGAAAACATTATAATATCAGGCTCTGTCTCTGTGCTAACAGTCAACAGAGTCGGCATATTTGGGTGAATTTATGATGATGTAATTATTATTTATCGAGACAGGGGGGGGGGGGGGGGGGGGGACTGTACGCAAAACTCGCCTTGGCGAATTAATATCCCGCCTCAATGTTAAATTCTCAATTTAGGGAAAGGAGCAGGTTATAGTGGCATATATAGCCCCCCCCCTAACTGTTTTTATGAGAGCATTTATATTATAGCGTACTAAACAGCTAAAGGATAACATAAGGATTACGACCTTCGAGGACATCGAGGACGTTCTGGGATCAAAGAAACCTCAATCGCTCATCATCCCCGACACGTACGAGGAGATTCGATCCTGCATGGATCTCCCAGTTAGCGAATCAATCTCTGGGGGGACAGGGGGTGAACCGCAAACATCTCGTGACGACGAGTCGACAGCTGTTCCAGTACCGAAGGACAAGGGGAAGAAACAACGCGTCCAACTCAGCCGATCTCGAACCGGTCTACGATCCCACCCCACGTCGACTGACAACCAATATATTTCCCTTGAAGAAGAATCCCAATAGTAATTATATTATTCATTTAATATGCAGTCTTATGTATTTTGTCTGTCTGCCTTAAGATTGATTAATTTAGAAAGTGTAACTGTTATGCACTCTATAGGTTTATGATCTGCAATGTGTCGTCTATATTTAGGTTTATTATTCCACTTTTATCGTCCTAAATGTGTCTTACATCACTGGTGTTTCTACTACATCTTAGTTCACTATTTCATCTTTCCTTGCTTCATGTCAGGATGTTGAATGTCATACTCGAACTAATATTTCACTCTGCTTCATTCAGAATAACAAGTAATTTCACAATAATAATATCCTTTCATTTTCTTTCATTATATTTCATATTAATTTCTCAATTTCTTTATTTCAAACAAACATACGAACAAGTTGGTTGTGGGTAGCCTATGGCCTTCACATGCTACTTTCGTCACTTATAATGCCCCAGCATCACCCTACCCCACCACCCCATCCCCCTTCATGTACCTTCTGTTACTCGATAGTATCCCCCACCGAAACCTCCTTAAAGTGCTCACTATGTCAAAATTTATATCACTATCCTTGTGGGACCTGTCTCGATTTAGCGCATTTACCATTGTCTAACACAAATTCGATCCTAACATACTGTATATACTGTTACTTGGATATTTTTCCTTTTAATAATGTCCCTAACTCTGATACTGATATTTTTTCTGACGGGGCCGAGGACACTAATTCAATAGACTTTTCTGCTTCAAATAATCAATTCAAATCAATTGACCCCGACAGAAATATAATATCTTCCATCAATAGCTCTGACTACTTTAACACTGACTCTTACAACTCCCTTCTAGAACAAGCACAGCACAATACAAACAAAAAACCACTTACTGTGTTTCACCTTAACTGTCGCAGTCTCAATAAAAATATACAGGAAACTTCAGACTATCTGGATTTATTAAATAAAAAGTTCGATATACTTACATTCTCTGAAACCTTTCTTACAGATAATACAGACCTTTCACAGCTCCAACTGGATGGATACTACAAACCAATAATTAATAATAGACAATACGGCAAGCGTGATAGGGGAGGCACCGCTATTTACATAAAACAGGGAATCCAATACTCAACTGATGTTAACTTTACTGTAGATGGGTGCGAATCCTCTTGGGTACTGCTAACAGCAGAGAGAGCTAACCGTAAACCTCTACTTCTAGGAACGCTGTACCGCCCAGACTCATGCACTGAATCCAAATTCTCGGACGAACTTAATAATTTACTTACTAAAGTTACAGACTCGAAATACGACACAATTATAACAGGGGATATCAATATTGATACCTTAAAACAAAATTACAAAACAAAAACCTATAACAATACATTAGGCACTTACGGATTCCAACAGCTAATAAAACAAGCAACGAGAATAACACCTTACTCAAAAACCTTAATTGACCACATATCCACCAATATAACCGATAAATTTGTTACAGCTGGTGTTTTTCTAGCAGAAATGGGAACCTCTGACCATTTGGCCACATTTGTTGTTGTCAACTCTTTTGACGTTTATCTGTCCGAAACTGAAACTCCTCGATCAATTTATGATTATAATAAATTTACTAAAGATAAATTCTTATCTGACATAAATAATCCTTCAAATTGGACATATAATGATGACGCTATTTTGAAAGAAGAAAAATTCCAAGTTTTTTACAACAATTTTAATTTAATTTGTGCCAACCATTTGCCGAAAAAAACAATAAACCCGAAATTAATTCCGAAAAAACCATGGATGACAACTAACTTGGTCAAATGTGTAAGGAGGAAAAATAAACTATACACTGCTTTCATCTCAAACCCGTCGGATACAAATCTTTCACAATATAAAACCTACCGAAACACTCTCACAAAAATTATGCGTAATGCCCAAAAAAGTTATTACGAAAATGAGTTTCTGAAAAATCAAAACAATAGCAAAAAAACCTGGAAAACAATAAATACGGCACTACATAGATCCAAAAAATTATCGTCCCCCGTGAAAATCAAGATAGATTCAATAGATTCAACTACAACTGATAAATCTATTATTGCTAATATATTAAATAAACACTTTGCATCGATTGGGCCGCAATTAGCGAGTAAAATACCAAAATCACAAAGGCAACCAACTCGTTATGTAAAAAATAATAAATTTAATTCTTTCTCACTCATAGAACCCAGTGAAACTGAAATAATATATTTTTTGTTAGATATCGACAAAAATGTCTCAACTTTTGACGAGTTTCCTGTCTTATTGGTCAAATTAGCTGCCCACAGCCTTGCCCCTCACCTAACTTATCTCATTAACCTTTCAATTAAAAATGGATTCTACCCAGATGCTCTAAAAAAGGCTAAAATAATACCAGTTTTCAAATCCGGAGATCCAACCGATAAAAACAATTACCGCCCGATATCAATATTACCCTTATTCACAAAGATATATGAACGT
>JAUCBJ010007452.1:0-20000 GCA_032718475.1 Nemertoderma westbladi
CATGTGCTGTGTGGTGCACACTTGTTCTTTCCTCGGGCTTTCTCACCTGAATTCTTTTAGGAGACGTAGGAGGGGTTTTTGTACCGGTTCCCTTCTGTCATTGGGTCGAGACTTGGATTTACTTACCTGATCTTTAGGCATTTTATTGACTAATAAGATCTGTCAGTGTCTTTCCCGCTGTCCTCTCCTTGTGAAGTCTGGCTTTCGCCGTCATCGGTATAACATACTGGTGTTATTTTTCTCCTAGAGACGGGTTTTTCACTTACCTTGTTTTCCGGTGTTTTCTCCCTAGACAGTTTCAGGAGCTGTAATTTCACTTCTCCATCTAGGAATGACATGAGATCAGCCATGGTAGGGTCTCGCCGTTGTTGTTCCATCATATATAACACTTTCTTATCCCAGCGTGTACCTACTCCACCTTTAGGTAAAGTAGAAGCCACTGCTCTAATAACCATAGCACTCTGATACTCATGAGACTTACCTAGCCAATCTAATTGTCTGCAGATCTCCTGAATTTCATCGGAAAACTCTATAATCCCGCTGCTAATAAACTTTCGGGGCGCTACCAACTTTGCATACAAATACCCAGCTATGTTATTCCTATTACCATACCTGATGTTTAGTGTATCCCAAACTTGTCTTAATCCGTCTGGATGTCCAATAAACCTTAACGCCATTAACTTGGGAGATCCTTCCAAGCACTCGATGAGGTATCTAAGTTTTTCTCCATTAGATAGTACAGAGTTCTGTATGTTATCTTTGTAATATTCATTAAAAGGTAACCATTTCATCTCATCTCCATTGAACTTGACGATCTCTCCCACCTTCACCGCTTGCCGGGCTTCGGTTCTAGCCATTTGACGCGTAAAACTTTCTTGGGCCATCGTGCTATTTAATATCGAGTTATCGGTATATAAATTTCTCGGATTATGATCAGTTCTATAGGGAATATCATTATCAACAGGTCTATAATTACCCTTAATAGGGTTCACTATAGGAGTTTCTACTTCGCTAGCAGTATAAATGCGTGTAGGCTCCACACCTTGCGCATGAGATACTTCAGACCTAACAGGTTGACACATTGTTACAGAGGGTGGTGGTATACCCTTTTGAGTATTTACTAATTTATCGCGCTCTAGCGCGATACTTTGCTGCACTTCTTGCAACTCTAGTCTACTTTCCCTTACTGTGCCCTTGAATTGCTGGACAGTCTCCTGCATCTGCCCGAGCAGGAGATCCATCCCCCGCCGTCTCTCGTCCACCCATTCGACCGCCGAAGCGGGAGTCGCCAACGTTGTAGCGGGCGGACGAGGGACAACGGGCGACAAATCCGGAATATTTCGCTCGGGGTCCAGGACCTGAACTGTCGCCTGGGCAGTTCTACTGGGCACAGGTAGCTTAGTGCTATGTAGAGGGAATTTAGAAGTAGCTTCAGGGAGCACAGGTGTGTCTATCACCGAAGGGGTGATTTCAAGAACAGGCCTAATTATTTCAGGCTCATCTACTATAGTAGGGAGTCTTTCTATTTTAATTATTTGGTCTGTGGGCTCTGTACTACCTAAGTTAGTGTTATTTAGTTGCCTTCTAACAGCTGGAGGCAAATCAGGCAATTTCTGACGGTGGAATGTTCTTTTACGTCTGCTTAAACGAGATCTATTTCCTTTGCCTTCAGTATCGGTGGTATCGCCTTCTTCAGATGATGTATACCCCTGTCTTTTGGGAGTAGATCGACTCATCATCTGCATATTACTAGCTGTTAACTGTTTATTGAAGTTGTCTTGCCTCTCTTGAAGATTTTCCAACTCTAGTTGGGTTGCCTCTTCAGATGCCCTCCGTTCTGCTTCTACCACTGCCTCTGCTGTTGCCAGTGCCGCCTTTCTTTCTGCTTCGGCCGCTGCCTTTGCTGCTGCTACTGCCGCTTTTGCCTCTGCCGCTGCCACTGCCGCTGCCGCTTTTGTTTCTGCTTCTGCAGCTGCCTTTGCTGCTTTTGTTTCTGCTTCTGCAGCTGCCTTTGCTGCTGCTACTGCCGCCTTTTCCTCTGCCGCTGCCACTGCCGCTGCCGCTTTTGTTTCTGCTTCTGCAGCTGCCACTGCTGCTGCTACTGCCGCTGCCTTTCTGTCTTCTATACGTTTTTTCTTTACTTGTTCTTCCTGGACCTTAACGACGCGGAGTTGTTCATCGAATTTAGCTTGATTAGCCGCTAACCTATCCACGTCGATGGCGTCAAGCACACGCTGTGCTCCTTCACTATTAGGGCTAAGTCCCTCTAGTCTTCTCCGCAACTCTTCATCACCTACAAAACGTTGATAGTCTGACAGATAGATGTCAATGGCATCCTTCTTATGCGGTTTCTCTGCTGTCGCTTCACTCTCCGTTGTATCTAGTAGACTGTCTGACAGGTTCTGCTTTGCGTCAGACATGTTTGTGTGTACAGTTGAATGTCTACTGCTATATTACAGTCTGAGTAAGTCTAATAACTCAGTATTAACTGCTAGCCTAGTAATTAATTCCCGGTACTGCTACTCAGTGTAGCGTGATATATAATATATAAGGATACCGGTATGCTTATAGTATATATAACTATTATTACAGACTAGGTTTATCACAGAATACTGGTATAATTTTAGCACAAATATATATAAATATATAATAGGCCTATCGGAATACCGGTATACAGCTTACTGTTTGTAGGATATATAATTCTGAAATAGAATTAATTACAAGTACCGGTATAATTTCAGCCTAGATTTATAGAAATAAAGATAATAGGCCTATCGTAAATACCGGTATATCAATTATTTCAAATAATTGAATTTCTGTTACTTTAGGGTTACTTTGTTACTTTACTTACTTTATTACCGTTATTTGAGCAGTAATCCAACTGATATTGAGACCTAATGGTTGTATGGTAGGCCTACGATTTATAAATCGTTAGATTTGATTTATAATATATATATACCCGTTTTAATGGGTTTTGTCAATGTTTGAAATAAATGTTATTATTTCTGGGGAGTAATCACTACACAAAGCGGTGCGCTTTCAGTGAAGTGTTACGTACAGGACACTAAAACAAATAATACTAATTTACCTAAGTTACTTAATACTACAAATTACGTACAATTCGGGTGAGATTACAATCTCTAAATAAACACAAAAATTTTACAAAAACACAAATACGAATTTTTAGGGTAATTTTACAAGAAGTCTACAAACCAGCCTAACAAAGGGTTAGAAAACTGATTATTACAGCGGACAGGGTACTACGGTATTGGAAATAATAAGTAGTAGTAAATACACTGCGTTGTCTAGATAGGAAAATACCACCGCCTGACGACCTATAGCCGTATCGCTATAGGTTCTACGTTATGTATCACGGAGTGTTCCTACCTAGAAGTTAATAGAGCTAATCGAATGTGCCTATCAACCACTTTACAACACAAATATAATGCCTACAATAATTACTTCGGAAAGTACTATACACTAAACCCTAAATTAGGTACGAGTACTTGTATAACAAATAATCAGTAGTTAAATATACTTGAACAGCTAAAAGAACCACGGCATCTGCTGGAGTGACCGATGCACAAAATCACCAGTCTTTACCTACGCCAAGCAGCCCGTGTAGTACCGAGGTTAATTTAACTATAGCGGTATGTATAACAAACACAATTACTGTAGGAACAAACTTGGGGACTTGAATGTTGCGAATAATCGCATAAACTCTGAATAATAAATATTACGCTACGCGTACAAACCACTCAAATAAAATACAGACCGAACACTGACAGACTACTATCAAGCCTAAACAAACTACGGTATATGCAGACTCCGAAATGATTAGGGAGTATGCGCTCTAACCCAGTAGTGCGACTTATTCTTTAGTTGGGGGATTACCTTACAGCGTTCGCTGCCCCTACTGCCTAATCGTACTTAATCGGACAGATGATCTACACACGCGGCAATCCGTTCAGACCTAATAACAGCCAGACAACTATCCAGCCTACAAATTATTTAAATAAAATTATACGCTACCCGTACAGACTTACACAAACAAAGTACAGACTAAACGATGGCAGACTACTCTCAAGCCTAAATAAACTACAGGACATGCAGACTCCGAAATGATTAGGGAGTATGCGCTCTAACCCAGTAGTGCGACTTATTCTTTAGCTGGGGGATTACCTTACAGCGTTGCTGCCCCTACTTCCTAACCGTACTTAATCGGACAAGTGCTCTACACACACTGCAATTCGTTCGGACCTAACAGCAATCAGAGAACAGCTCAGCCTACAAATTGTCTGTACAATCTGATCAGGTTTACACGCCTTCTGTTCAATACTGGCCTACAAATAAATAAAACTTGACAGAAATAAGTAAAATCTCAATAAAAAACCAGGGCGGCCGTTCCCTGATTAAATACTAAGACCTACCGGTATACAACTATCAAAATCGAATAATACTGCTGTACCTGTACTGCTGTAGGTACCGGTCCGGGTGGTTAGGTAGTCAGGCCTACTGACCTACAGATGTACCGGTTGACCGGTACTTTCAACTTTATTGCTTACTGCAATAAGAAGCTATATCCTTTAATGTTCGCGCTTTCAGACCTTTGGCAGTTTAACCCGCCAAATTAAGATGTCTTCTAGATATTAAATCTGCTTTTAGTCTATGACAAGTATTTGATTCACTACACTAGTCGAAACCAATCCGTGCGCGACCATTCACCCGCTGGAAATTCCCGGGAGATTGGGTTCGACGGTTTAATTTTTATTGCTATGTAAGCCTAATGTATTATTCGACTGACAGTATTATATAATCTCTGACAATATTATTCACCTTCGGTAATATTAACAGTACCTTTAGGACGTGGCGCTTTATCTACATAAACAGAGTTATGACTTAAACTACTCACAACGATATGGCTTAATTATAATCCACATATATGGCGCATTCTTTAGGAATTGCTTCTTTAACAGACTCACTCATACACAATGCTGCACAATACTGCACACTAATCTGCCAATCTTCACTGATTTTAGTCACATATAAAAGGAACACAGTCTGACTCATGTAGGGTCTATCAAATAACATTAGATTCACTTCAAACCACTTTAACATAAGTCACAATCGTTATTGGTAACCTTTCTCTCTTACCTTCGGTATATCAAGAATATTGGGTTGCGGGGTTATTTATCGTTATTCCAAATATAATTATTCATCAACCATATTATGAAGAACTGACAGCAAATAGCAGTATAAAACAACAAGTCAGTACCGGTATGTCAGCAATGAGACATAGGCATGCAGGTCCGTCCGTTAAAGGATATATGCCCTTTATAACTAAACCTACTAGTGTACGACTAAAAAGCAGTACAGCACAAAATACTTCCAAGCCGTTCTTTCTTTGGCTCAAGACTGAATGTAAACACTGCACATAGGCATTGCGTCATTTCTCGGAAATTTTCTGTACAAGGAGCCACAAAAACGCTCTCATTGGCTGACTGAACTGAGAGACGCCGTAGAACAAAGGAAATCAACACGTATGAATGTCAGCTGTTAACCGTAGTCATAGTAACTACTGTTCAAGAGTAGCTATCACCCTTTTGCGTCACGAATTGCCATAGAATCATAAAATATGCCTTTCACAGTACACATACGGAGGAAATAGGTCTTAGATCCTCTAAAAACACCGATACAGCAATAATACGGTCTCTTACACTTATTAAATCAACTACAGAGTATTTTAATGTAAAAGATAATAAAAATAACGGGGCAATTCAGCAAAGGCTTTTACATGCCCCTTCATCATAGAAGTCGATTCGTAAAAAAAAAATCGGGGGTCTCAAACAAAGTTTTCGAGAACATCCAAAAAAACTAAAAAATCTGATCTTTAATGATCAGGTATCAGATCTCGAGAACCAGTTGTCCGATCGAGCCAAATTTTTTTTTAATCGACCCAGGGCGGTGTTCTGAACGTTTCCTACAGTAATTGTTTATATCCAAAATGCTTAGTTACGATTTTACGAAGTCCGATCTTTGCGCGATCATGATCTTGCGTTTTAACCGGGAAGAATTCACTTTTTTTAAAATCTTTTAACGGGAATCATGACTAATGTGGGGTCGCTGAATCTTTTTGTAATGTTAAGTTTTTCGATTGGAGCAAGCCTTGAGTGTCCGATTGCTGATCAAAACTGATCTTTGCTGATCATGGTCAAGATCATGATCTGACACCTCCAAAAAAAGCTCCTTGAATGTAAATCCATATGCTGCCTATCGATTGGCGCCGGTCCCAACTCCGTAGCATTAGCCGTTTTGGCTGTAGCTCCATAGCAACGTGGTTGCTAGGGAAGCGGACTTTTTGACTCAAATTGGCCCTAGCCGGAGAACCGTAGACTTTTTTAACACATTATGTATGGCGAAAAGTCTTCTGGATAAATTTTGGGGGGGGGGGGGTCTAGGAACATCCTATTGTTCGTTTTCGCTTAGTTGCTGAGATCCTCTCGTCCCACAAATCCCAGGATTCTATAAAGGCATTCTGCTGGACTAGTTCCGTGGCCGGAATAGTGTTCGGTGTTCTGCGAACAGAGAACCTAATCGGTTTAGGGCCCTGACCGTCTAGCCGATTATTTGGCACAATCCCAGGCCCAGAATGCCCAGAAATTTCAGCGGTTACTTGGTCAACCAAATCAACCTGCAGTTCCACAGGTTGAATCCACTCCTCGTAACCTTCAAATTAAAAGAACCGGATTTTAGTTTAGCAAAATTTGAAACCTGGAAGTCGGTTTGGGCGGATTATTATTCCGCATTTCAGATGGACAGAATGGCTAGGGATAGGAAAATCAGTATTTTCAGGAGGGCATACCTTTCTATAGGTATGCACTCAACATTGGAACAAGTTATTGATGTTCCCCACGACACACAGGATAATCCTTTAACAGTTCAGGTGTTAATTGATTGTATTCAATGTTATTTTCGTGGTAAACGAAATATTGTAGCTATCCGGTTGTTATAAAGGATCTTGCTCGAGATGCGGATCTATGTCGACATTGTTTCGATCAACGATTGACCACTCGTAGTACGTCTGGTATTTCTTGCGAAGACAATAGATCTAAACATCTTGCATTAACTCCATTTACCTTATCCAAATCCTTGTAGGTCTGAGGAATAGGCCCAAGCTGGAGTTCAGGATTTAAAACAGCCTTCAGTAGTCAAGCAAACTTCTCACCAATCTCGTATTCACAGGAAGAGTAAATCCAATAATTTTAGACGCAACAATCATTATAAATCAAATTCCAGAAAGAATCATTTATCTGCTATGGTTTGTTATGGCTGTGGTAAAACAGACCATAATCGTTCTGATTGTCCAGCTAGGAACAAAGATTGTTCTTATTGTGCTGGCAAGGAAGGCCATTTCGCCAGTTGTTGCCAGTCTAAACAAAAGGATTCAAATTCACTTCCTAAATCAAAATCAAAACAACCCATTGGCCGCATTACTCTCAACATGGTTGGTAACCACAATAGACAGGCACCTAAGGTAGACTTCTGTAATATTGCAACAGGGAATTACTGGTGCTGAGGCCACTGCTGCTAGCTTAGATTTTCTTCGGCCCTCTCCATTTACAGGGAAAATTTACTCGTACCAGACCATGATGATCTTTCTGCTGCTAATGGTAGTCCTCTTTCATGCATTGGTCTCCTTTATACTACAATTTCGTATGGTGGTTATTTGGCTGCATCATTTTGACAAACATTCCGAATATAACCAGTACCTATGTTATTTGTGTTACACTTCCAAAAAAAACATTCTGTGCAAAATTTTAGCAAGTTTGGGTGATATCTAGAGGGGCAACAAGGACCATGAAGTTGACATATATTAGCCGCTATTGATCATGGTTATCGAAACACCGGAATAGTTGTTATCACGCTGCCAGTAAGAATTTTACAAAATAATAATGAAATTAAGTTATTTTAAACAAATGATATTAATCACAACACGTCAAAACACTATAATTGCAAAGAAAGCATCAAATTACTGACATCATACCGTTTTCTGGGCTTTCTAGTAATAATAATAATAATATAACGAGGAATGATTTAATAGAATCTATCAATAAAATTATGTTTTATATACTTAAGTGTAATAATACAGAGATGAACTGTTCAAGAGTTAAAATTACATGCCCATCAATATTTATACATATAATCATGAATGATAAATTGATTTGTTTCGAAATGTGATTTGCCTATATAACTATCACCAGATGAACCTAATTATCTCCCCCAAAGCTTAAAGGATCATCAATGCTACTACTGCCCAAAACACCAAAAAATAGAGGCATTGTTTGGTTAAACTAACTAGCTAATATTAACAGATAGTTTCACAGAATTTCCATGATATTATTGTGTTTTAGCAGCGTTGACATATTTGCTTGCAGATTGAATGATTTGCACGACATGTTCCTCGTGGTTTAATCTTGTACCAAGACAGACACATTATGTGGTCGTTATGGCAACTCTCGTTGGCTTCTATATAGGCTTTGGCCGAGTCACAAACATTACAAGTCTCAGTGCAGAAGGAATACATGAAGTACATTGTGGCCTCTTCTTCACAATAACCTAAAAGTAATAGTTACAGAAGGAATACATAAAGTACATGGTGGCCTCTTCTTCACAATAACCTAAAGGTAATAGTTACAGAAGGATTACATAAAGTACATGGTGGCCTCTTCTTCACAATAACATAAAGGTAATAGTTACAGAAGGAATACATAAAGTACATGGTGGCCTCTTCTTCACAATAACCTAAAGGTAATAGTTACTGAAGGAATACATAAAGTACATGGTGGCCTCTTCTTCACAATAACCTAAAAGTAATAGTTACAGAAGGAATACATAAAGTACATGGTGGCCTCTTCTTCACAATAACATAAAAGTAATAGTTAGAAGGAATACATAAAGTACATGGTGGCCTCTTTTTCACAATAACCTAAAGGTAATAGTTACAGAAGGAATACATAAAGTACATGGTGGCCTCTTCTTCACAATAACATAAAGGTAATAGTTACAGAAGGAATACATAAAGTACATGGTGGCCTCTTCTTCACAATAACATAAAAGTAATAGTTAGAAGGAATACATAAAGTACATGGTGGCCTCTTTTTCACAATAACCTAAAGGTAATAGTTACAGAAGGAATACATAAAGTATATGGTGGCCTCTTCTTCACAATAACCTAAAGGTAATAGTTACAGAAGGAATACATAAAGTACATTGTGGCCTCTTCTTCACAATAACATAAAGGTAATAGTTACAGAAGGAATACATAAAGTACATGGTGGCCTCTTCTTCACAATAACCTAAAGGTAATAGTTACAGAAGGAATACATAAAGTACATGGTGGCCTCTTCTTCACAATAACATAAAGGTAATAGTTACAGAAGGAATACATAAAGTACATGGTGGCCTCTTCTTCACAATAACCTAAAGGTAATAGTTACAGAAGGAATACATAAAGTACATTGTGGCCTCTTCTTCACAATAACATAAAGGTAATAGTTACAGAAGGAATACATAAAGTACATGGTGGCCTCTTCTTCACAATAACATAAAGGTAATAGTTACAGAAGGAATACATAAAGTACATGGTGGCCTCTTCTTTACAATAACCTAAAAGTAATAGTTACAGAAGGAATACATAAAGTACATTGTGGCCTCTTCTTCACAATAACCTAAAAGTAATAGTTACAGAAGGAATACATAAAGTACATGGTGGCCTCTTCTTCACAATAACATAAAGGTAATAGTTACAGAAGGAATAAATAAAGTACATGGTGGCCTCTTCTTCACAATAACCTAAAGGTAATAGTTACAGAAGGAATACATAAAGTACATGGTGGCCTCTTCTTCACAATAACATAAAGGTAATAGTTACAGAAGGAATACATAAAGTACATGGTGGCCTCTTCTTCACAATAACATAAAGGTAATAGTTACAGAAGGAATAAATAAAGTACATGGTGGCCTCTTCTTCACAATAACCTAAAGGTAATAGTTACAGAAGGAATACATAAAGTACATTGTGGCCTCTTCTTCACAATAACCTAAAGGTAATAGTTACAGAAGGAATACATAAAGGACATGGTGGCCTCTTCTTCACAATAACATAAAGGTAATAGTTACAGAAGGAATACATAAAGTACATTGTGGCCTCTTCTTCACAATAACCTAAAAGTAATAGTTACAGAAGGAATACATAAAGTACATGGTGGCCTCTTCTTCACAATAACCTAAAAGTAATAGTTACAGAAGGAATACATAAAATACATGGTGGCCTCTTCTTCACAATAACCTAAAAGTAATAGTTACAGAAGGAATACATAAAGGACATGGTGGCCTCTTCTTCACAATAACATAAAGGTAATAGTTACAGAAGGAATACATAAAGGACATGGTGGCCTCTTCTTCACAATAACATAAAGGTAATAGTTACAGAAGGAATACATAAAGTACATCGTGGCCTCTTCTTCACAATAACCTAAAAGTAATAGTTACAGAAGGAATACATAAAGGACATGGTGGCCTCTTCTTCACAATAACATAAAGGTAATAGTTGCAGAAGGTATACATAAAGGACATGGTGGCCTCTTCTTCACAATAACATAAAGGTAATAGTTACAGAAGGAATACATAAAGTACATGGTGGCCTCTTCTTCACAATAACATAAAGGTAATAGTTACAGAAGGAATAAATAAAGTACATGGTGGCCTCTTCTTCACAATAACCTAAAGGTAATAGTTACAGAAGGAATACATAAAGTACATTGTGGCCTCTTCTTCACAATAACCTAAAGGTAATAGTTACAGAAGGAATACATAAAGGACATGGTGGCCTCTTCTTCACAATAACATAAAGGTAATAGTTACAGAAGGAATACATAAAGTACATTGTGGCCTCTTCTTCACAATAACCTAAAAGTAATAGTTACAGAAGGAATACATAAAGTACATGGTGGCCTCTTCTTCACAATAACCTAAAAGTAATAGTTACAGAAGGAATACATAAAATACATGGTGGCCTCTTCTTCACAATAACCTAAAAGTAATAGTTACAGAAGGAATACATAAAGGACATGGTGGCCTCTTCTTCACAATAACATAAAGGTAATAGTTACAGAAGGAATACATAAAGTACATGGTGGCCTCTTCTTCACAATAACATAAAGGTAATAGTTACAGAAGGAATACATAAAGTACATCGTGGCCTCTTCTTCACAATAACCTAAAAGTAATAGTTACAGAAGGAATACATAATGGACATGGTGGCCTCTTCTTCACAATAACATAAAGGTAATAGTTACAGAAGGTATACATAAAGGACATGGTGGCCTCTTCTTCACAATAACATAAAGGTAATAGTTACAGAAGGAATACATAAAGTACATGGTGGCCTCTTCTTCACAATAACATAAAGGTAATAGTTACAGAAGGAATACATAAAGTACATGGTGGCCTCTTCTTCACAATAACCTAAAAGTAATAGTTACAGAAGGAATACATAAAGGACATGGTGGCCTCTTCTTCACAATAACATAAAGGTAATAGTTACAGAAGGAATACATAAAGTACATGGTGGCCTCTTCTTCACAATAACCTAAAAGTAATAGTTACAGAAGGAATACATAAAGTACATGGTGGCCTCTTCTTCACAATAACTCATAAAGGTAATAGTTACAAAAGGAATACATAAAGTACATGGTGGCCTCTTCTTCACAATAACATAAAAGTAATAGTTACAAAAGGAATACATAAAGTACATGGTGGCCTCTTCTTCGCAATAACATAAAGGTAATAGTTACAGAAGGAATACATAAAGTACATGGTGGACTCTTCTTCACAATAACTCATAAAGGTAATAGTTACAAAAGGAATACATAAAGTACATGGTGGCCTCTTCTTCACAATAACCTAAAAGTAATAGTTTACAGAAGGAATACATAAAGTACATGGTGGCCTCTTCTTCACAATAACCTAAAAGTAATAGTTACAGAAGGAATACATAAAGTACATGGTGGCCTCTTCTTCACAATAACTCATAAAGGTAATAGTTACAGAAGGAATACATAAAGTACATGGTGGCCTCTTCTTCACAATAACCTAAAGGTAATAGTTACAAAAGGAATACATAAAGTACATGGTGGCCTCTTCTTCACAATAACATAAAGGTAATATGTACTGAAGGAATACATAAAGTACATGGTGGCCTCTTCTTCACAATAACATAAAGGTAATAGTTACAGAAGGAATACATACAGTACATGGTGGCCTCTTCTTCACAATAACCTAAAGGTAATAGTTACAGAAGGAATACATAAAGTACATGGTGGCCTCTTCTTCACAATAACATAAAGGTAATATTTACTGAAGGAATACATAAAGTACATGGTGGCCTCTTCTTCACAATAACCTAAAGGTAATATTTACTGAAGGAATACATAAAGTACATGGTGGCCTCTTCTTCACAATAACATAAAGGTAATAGTTACAGAAGGAATACATACAGTACATGGTGGCCTCTTCTTCACAATAACCTAAAGGTAATAGTTACAGAAGGAATACATAAAGTACATGGTGGCCTCTTCTTCACAATAACCTAAAGGTAATAGTTACAGAAGGAATACATAAAGTACATGGTGGCCTCTTCTTCACAATAACCTAAAAGTAATAGTTGCAGAAGGAATACATAAAGTACATGGTGGCCTCTTCTTCACAATAACCTAAAAGTAATAGTTGCAGAAGGAATACATAAAGTACATGGTGGCCTCTTCTTCACAATAACCTAAAAGTAATAGTTACAGAAGGAATACATAAAGTACATGGTGGCCTCTTCTTCACAATAACCTAAAGGTAATAGTTACAAAAGGAATACATAAAGTACATGGTGGCCTCTTCTTCACAATAACCTAAAAGTAATAGTTACAGAAGGAATAAATAAAGTACATGGTGGCCTCTTTTTCACAATAACCTAAAGGTAATAGTTACAGAAGGAATACATAAAGTACATGGTGGCCTCTTCTCCACAATAACCTAAAAGTAATAGTTACAGAAGGAATAAATAAAGTACATGGTGGCCTCTTTTTCACAATAACCTAAATGTAATAGTTACAGAAGGAATACATAAAGTACATGGTGGCCTCTTCTTCACAATAACTCATAAAGGTAATAGTTACAGAAGGAATACATAAAGTACATGGTGGCCTCTTCTTCACAATAACCTAAAGGTAATAGTTACAGAAGGAATACATAAAGTACATGGTGGCCTCTTCTTCACAATAACCTAAAGGTAATAGTTACAGAAGGAATACATAAAGTACATGGTGGCCTCTTCTTCACAATAACCTAAAGGTAATAGTTACAGAAGGAATAAATAAAGTACATGGTGGCCTCTTTTTCACAATAACCTAAAGGTAATAGTTACAGAAGGAATACATAAAGTACATGGTGGCCTCTTCTTCACAATAACCTAAAGGTAATAGTTACAAAAGGAATAAATAAAGTACATTGTGGCCTCTTCTTCACAATAACCTAAAAGTAATAGTTACAGAAGGAATACATAAAGTACATGGTGGCCTCTTCTTCACAATAACCTAAAGGTAATAGTTACAGAAGGAATACATAAAGTACATGGTGGCCTCTTTTTCACAATAACCTAAAGGTAATAGTTACAGAAGGAATACATAAAGTACATGGTGGCCTCTTCTTCACAATAACCTAAAGGTAATAGTTACAGAAGGAATACATAAAGTACATGGTGGCCTCTTCTTCACAATAACCTAAAGGTAATAGTTACAGAAGGAATACATAAAGTACATGGTGGCCTCTTCTTCACAATAACCTAAAGGTAATAGTTACAAAAGGAATAAATAAAGTACATTGTGGCCTCTTCTTCACAATAACCTAAAAGTAATAGTTACAGAAGGAATACATAAAGTACATGGTGGCCTCTTCTTCACAATAACATAAAGGTAATAGTTACAGAAGGAATACATAAAGTACATGGTGGCCTCTTCTTTACAATAACCTAAAGGTAATAGTTACAGAAGGAATACATAAAGTACATTGTGGCCTCTTCTTCACAATAACCTAAAGGTAATAGTTACAGAAGGAATACATAAAGTAAATGGTGGCCTCTTCTTCACAATAACCTAAAGGTAATATTTACTGAAGGAATACATAAAGTAAATGGTGGCCTCTTCTTCACAATAACCTAAAGGTAATAGTTACAGAAGGAATACATAAAGTACATTGTGGCCTCTTCTTTACAATAACCTAAAGGTAATAGTTACAGAAGGAATACATAAAGTACATTGTGGCCTCTTCTTCACAATAACCTAAAGGTAATAGTTACAGAAGGAATACATAAAGTAAATGGTGGCCTCTTCTTCACAATAACCTAAAGGTAATATTTACTGAAGGAATACATAAAGTAAATGGTGGCCTCTTCTTCACAATAACCTAAAGGTAATAGTTACAGAAGGAATACATAAAGTAAATGGTGGCCTCTTCTTCACAATAACCTAAAAGTAATAATTACAGAAGGAATACATAAAGTACATGGTGGCCTCTTCTTCACAATAACCTAAAGGTAATAGTTACAGAAGGAATACATAAAGTACATGGTGGCCTCTTCTTCACAATAACCTAAAGGTAATAGTTACAGAAGGAATACATAAAGTACATGGTGGCCTCTTCTTCACAATAACCTAAAGGTAATAGTTACAGAAGGAATACATAAAGTACATGGTGGCCTCTTCTTCACAATAACCTAAAGGTAATAGTTACAGAAGGAATACATAAAGTACATGGTGGCCTCTTCTTCACAATAACCTAAAGGTAATAGTTACAGAAGGAATACATAAAGTACATGGTGGCCTCTTCTTCACAATAACCTAAAGGTAATAGTTACAGAAGGAATACATAAAGTACATGGTGGCCTCTTCTTCACAATAACCTAAAGGTAATAGTTACAGAAGGAATACATAAAGTACATGGTGGCCTCTTCTTCACAATAACCTAAAGGTAATAGTTACAGAAGGAATACATAAAGTACATGGTGGCCTCTTCTTCACAATAACCTAAAGGTAATAGTTACAGAAGGAATACATAAAGTACATGGTGGCCTCTTCTTCACAATAACCTAAAGGTAATAGTTACAGAAGGAATACATAAAGTACATGGTGGCCTCTTCTTCACAATAACCTAAAGGTAATAGTTACAGAAGGAATACATAAAGTACATGGTGGCCTCTTCTTCACAATAACCTAAAGGTAATAGTTACAGAAGGAATACATAAAGTACATGGTGGCCTCTTCTTCACAATAACCTAAAGGTAATAGTTACAGAAGGAATACATAAAGTACATGGTGGCCTCTTCTTCACAATAACCTAAAGGTAATAGTTACTGAAGGAATACATAAAGTACATTGTGGCCTCTTCTTCACAATAACATAAAAGTAATAGTTACAGAAGGAATACATAAAGTACATGGTGGCCTCTTCTTCACAATAACCTAAAGGTAATAGTTACAGAAGGAATACATAAAGTACATGGTGGCCTCTTCTTCACAATAACCTAAAGGTAATAGTTACAGAAGGAATACATAAAGTACATGGTGGCCTCTTCTTCACAATAACCTAAAGGTAATAGTTACTGAAGGAATACATAAAGTACATGGTGGCCTCTTCTTCACAATAATATAAAGGTGATAGTTTTTCGAACCTTCGTTCTTCCAAGCTTTACAAGTCTCCACTTGATCTCTACATTCTCCTTTTATCAACGGGGCATTACTTCCCTCACAAGTTCTGCAAGTTACTGGACACTTCTTCCGAGCTTGCATCCTCCGTACTAGACAGGCACCAGCAGCCGACCATGTAGGGCAGTAGGGACTTTTATCAACACAGCCTTGCGGCACTATATACTTGGTGGTAGTTGGCCCTTAAAATACAAATACTTTATTTAATTACATCATTGAATAAGATATTTGTTCAGTTTTTAGATGTTATATTGCGTCATTAGTCGCGTATAGCTGTTATATCTTATTTGTCGCACATCATGCCATATTCGGCATGATGAAACATACACTGCCCACTGTCCAGGTTCGGCGGCCATGTTATCCAGTCCATAGAATAAAACTAACCTAAACCATAAAAACTAAATAAAGTGCGATGATAAAAACTAACATTACCTTGGGTGGTTGTAGTGGGCACTGGGGTGGTTGTAGTGGGCACTGAGGTGGTTGTTGTGGGCACTGGGATGGTTGTAGTGGGCACTGAGGTGGTTGTTGTAGTTGGCACTGGGGTTGTTGTAGTTGGCACTGGGGTTGTTGTAGTTGGCACTGGGGTTGTTGTAGTTGGCACTGGGGTTGTTGTAGTGGGCACTGGGGTGGTTGTAGTTGGCACTGGGGTGGTTGTAGTGGGCACTGGGGTGGTTGTTTTTGGTTGTGGAGGACACACTCCCCATCTGGAATCAGCTTTCCGATTTTCGAACGTGTTTCCCATTCCATCGAACTTAAGAAACTTGTTACCATAGAATATGACGTAGCGATAGACATTGGGTTTAACCTTTTCCGCCGTAACTGCACTAATGACTCCGACATCAGCAGGGAGAAATCCAAACACGCTTCTGATTCGTCGGCTTGACAGCAATCTGGGAGTGAGAAACAAACATTTTCATTTACACAATATAACAGGCCTTCTAACAGTAAGCCACCAGAGAACGGCTACAATAATATCAGGGCCGAAGAGTCAGAAGGAAACGACAAGTATAATTTCATCCGTTCGCTGATAGTTCACACTTCTGACTCGCCCACAATTAATCAAGCATATGTTTGTTAATTGAACATTACCACTCACTAATATGACGCTCACTTGGTAACTCTGGGAGCTGTGTGCTGCATCGCTTGTGTCAACACAATAACTGAGGAATGCCGTGTATCCTACTTGTAACAATAAAAAAAAAAAAAAAAAAATAAAATAAAATAAAATATTGGACACTCCACTAACCTGGTTTCTTGAATAGCGTAGCTGAACCCCACTAACCCCACCTTTGCACCCACCAGTCCCCCGTGTAGCTGTACCCCACTAATCTGGCCTTTCCACCCACCAGTCCCCCGTGTAGCTGTACCCCACTAATCTGGCCTTTCCACCCACCAGTCCCCCGTGTAGCTGTACACCACTAACCTTGCCTTTCCACCCACCAGTTCCAGGTGTAGCTGTACCCCACTAATCTGGCCTTTCCACCCACCAGTCCCCCGTGTAGCTGTACCCCACTAACCTGGCCTTTCCACCCACCAGTTCCAGGTGTAGCTGTAGCTGTACCCCACTAATCTGGCCTTTCCACCCACCAGTCCCCCGTGTAGCTGTACCCCACTAACCTGGCCTTTCCACCCACCAGTCCCCCGTCGTGTAGCTGTACCCCACTAACATGGCCTTTCCACCAACCAGTCCCCCGTCGTGTAGCTGCACACCACTAACCTAGCCTTTCCACCCACCAGTCCCCCGTGTAGCTGTACCCCACTAACCTGGCCTTTCTACCCACCAGTCCCCCGTGTAGCTGTACCCCACTAACCCGGCCTTTCCACCCACCAGTCCCCCGTGTAGCTGTAACCCTCTAACCTGGCCTTTCCTCCCAACAGTCCCCCGAGTAGCTGTACACCACTAACCTGGCCTTTCTACCCACCAGCCCCCCGTGTAGCTGTACCCCACTAACCTGGCCTTTCTACCCACCAGTCCCCCGTCGTGTAGCTGTACCCCACTAACCTGGCCTTTCTACCCACCAGCCCCCCGTGTAGCTGTACCCCACTAACCTGGCCTTTCTACCCACCAGTCCCCCGTCGTGTAGCTGTACCCCACTAACCTGGCCTTTCTACCCACCAGTCCCCCGTCGTGTAGCTGCACCCCACTAACCTGGCCTTTCCACCCACCAGTCCCCCGTGTAGCTGTACCCCACTAACCTGGCATTTCCTCCCACCAGTCCCCCGTGTAGCTGTACCCCACTAACCTGGCCTTTCCTCCCACCAGTCCCCCGTCGTGTAGCTGTACCCCACTAACCTGGCCTTTCCACCCACCAGTTATACTATACTATACACCAGCTATGCTATACTTTATTATTGTTCGCGTTGTTGCTCATTGTTGTTCGTTGTTGCTCATTGTTGCTCATTGTTGCTCATTGTTGCTCGTTGGTGCTCATTATTGCTCGTTGTTGCTCGTTGTTGCTCATTGTTGCTCGTTGTTGTTCTTTATGATTGCTCGTTGTTGCTCATTGTTGCTCGTTGTTGTTCGTTGTTGCTCATTGTTGCTCGTTGTTGCTCGTTGGTGCTCATTGTTGCTCGTTGTTGCACATTGTTGTTCGTTGTTGCTCGTTGTTGTACTTTATTATTGCTCGCGTTGTTGCTCATTGTTTCTCGTTGTTGTACTTTATTATTGCTCGCGTTGTTGCTCATTGTTGTTCGTTGTTGCTCATTATTGCTCGTTGTTGCTCATTGTTGCTCATTGTTGCTCATTGTTGTTCGTTGTTGCTCATTGTTGCTCGTTGTTGCTCATTGTTGTTCGTTGTTGCTCATTGTTGCTCGTTGTTGTTCTTTATTATTGCTCGTTGGTGCTCATTGTTGCTCATTGTTGCTCGTTGTTGTTCGTTGTTGCTCATTGTTGTTCGTTGTTGCTCGTTGGTGCTCATTGTTGCTCGTTGTTGCACATTGTTGTTCGTTGTTGCTCGTCGTTGTTCTTTATTATTGCTCGCGTTGTTGCTCATTGTTGCTCGTTGTTGCTCATTGTTGCTCGTTGTTGCTCATTGTTGTTCGTTGTTGCTCATTGTTGCTCGTTGTTGTTCTTTATTATTGCTCGTTTTGCTCATTGTTGCTCGTTGTTGTACTTTATTACTGCTCGTTGTTGCTCATTGTTGCTCGTTATTGCTCATTGTTGCTCATTGGTGCTCGTTGTTGCTCATTGTTGTTTGTTGTTGCTCATTGTTGCTCGTTGTTGTACTTTATTATTGCTCGCGTTGTTGCTCATTGTTGTTCGTTGTTGCTCATTGTTGCTCCTTGTTGCTCATTATTGCTCGTTGTTGCTCATTTTTGATCGTTGTTGCTCGTTGTTGCTCGTTGTTGCTCATTGTTGCTCATTGTTGCTCGTTATTTCTCATTGTCTGTATTTCTCATGCTTTAGTTAAATCACAACGTGATCTAGCCGATTATTTGGCACAATCCCAGGCCCAGAATGCCCAGAAATTTCAGCAGTTACTTGGTCAACCAAATCAACCTGCAGTTCCACAGGTTGAATCCACTCCTCGTAACCTTCAAATTAAAAGAACCGGATTTTAGTTTAGCAAAATTTGAAACCTGGAAATCGGTTTGGGCGGATTATTATACCGCATTTCAGATGGACAGAATGGCTAGGGATAGGAAAATCAGTATTTTCAGGAGGGCATACCTTTCTATAGGTATGCACTCAACATTGAAAACAAGTTATTGATGTTCCCCACGACACACAGGATAATCCTTTAACAGTTCAGGTGTTAATTGATTGTATTCAATGTTATTTTCGTGGTAAACGAAATATTGTAGCTATCCGGTTGTTATAAAGGATCTTGCTCGAGATGCGGATCTATGTCGACATTGTTTCGATCAACGATTGACCACTCGTAGTACGTCTGGTATTTCTTGCGAAGACAATAGATCTAAACATCTTGCATTAACTCCATTTACCTTATCCAAATCCTTGTAGGTCTGAGGAATAGGCCCAAGCTGGAGTTCAGGATTTAAAACAGCCTTCAGTAGTCAAGCAAACTTCTCACCAATCTCGTATTCACAGGAAGAGTAAATCCAATAATTTTAGACGCAACAATCATTATAAATCAAATTCCAGAAAGAATCATTTATCTGCTATGGTTTGTTATGGCTGTGGTAAAACAGACCATAATCGTTCTGATTGTCCAGCTAGGAACAAAGA
>JAUCBJ010007452.1:25000-96078 GCA_032718475.1 Nemertoderma westbladi
AGTACATGGTGGCCTCTTCTTCACAATAACATAAAGGTAATAGTTACAGAAGGAGTACATAAAGTACATGGTGGCCTCTTCTTCACAATAACATAAAGGTGATAGTTACAGAAGGAATACATAAAGTACATGGTGGCCTATTCTTCACAATAACATAAAGGTAATAGTTACAGAAGGAATACATAAAGTACATGGTGGCCTCTTCTTCACAATAACCTAAAGGTAATAGTTACAGAAGGAATGCATAAAGTACATGGTGGCTTCTTCTTCACAATAACATAAAGGTAATAGTTACAGAAGGAATACATAAAGTACATGGTGGCCTCTTCTTCACAATAACCTAAAGGTAATAGTTACAGAAGGAATACAGAAAGGATATGGTGGCCTCTGCTTCACAATATCCTAAAAGTAATAGTTACAGAAGGAATACATAAAGTACATGGTGGCCTCTTCCTCACAATAACTTAAAGGTAATAGTTACAGAAGGAATACATAAAGTACATGGTGGCCTCTTCTTCACAATAACCTAAAGGTAATAGTTACAGAAGGAATGCATAAAGTACAGGGTGGCCTCTTCTTCACAATAACATAAAGGTAATAGTTACAGAAGGAATACATAAAGTACATGGTGGCCTCTTCTTCACAATAACATAAAAGTAATAGTTACAGAAGGAATACATAAAGTACATGGTGGCCTCTTCTTCACAATAATCTAAAAGTAATAGTTACTGAAGGAATACATAAAGTACATGGTGGCCTCTTCTTCACAATAATCTAAAAGTAATAGTTACTGAAGGAGTACATAAAGGACATGGTGGCCTCTGCTTCACAATATCCTAAAAGTAATAATTACAGAAGGAATACATAAAGTACATGGTGGCCTCTTCTTCACAATAACATAAAGGTAATAGTTACTGAAGGAATACATAAAGTACATGGTGGCCTCTTCTTCACAATAACTTAAAGGTAATAGTTACAGAAGGAATACATAAAGTACATGGTGGCCTCTTCTTCACAATAACCTAAAGGTAATAGTTACAGAAGGAATGCATAAAGTACATGGTGGCCTCTTCTTCACAATAACATAAAGGTAATAGTTACAGAAGGAATACATAAAGTACATGGTGGCCTCTTCTTCACAATAACATAAAAGTAATAGTTACAGAAGGAATACATAAAGTACATGGTGGCCTCTTCTTCACAATAACCTAAAGGTAATAGTTACAGAAGGAATACATAAAGTACATGGTGGCCTCTTCTTCACAATAACCTAAAGGTAATAGTTACAGAAGGAATACATAAAGTACATGGTGGCCTCTTCTTCACAATAACATAAAGGTAATAGTTACAGAAGGAATACATAAAGTACATGGTGGCCTCTTCTTCACAATAACCTAAAGGTAATAGTTACAGAAGGAATACATAAAGGACATGGTGGCCTCTGCTTCACAATATCCTAAAAGTAATAGTTACAGAAGGAATACATAAAGTACATGGTGGCCTCTTCTTCACAATAACTTAAAGGTAATAGTTACAGAAGGAATACATAAAGTACATGGTGGCCTCTTCTCCACAATAACCTAAAGGTAATAGTTACAGAAGGAATACATAAAGTACATGGTGGCCTCTTCTTCACAATAACATAAAAGTAATAGTTACAGAAGGAATACATAAAGTACATGGTGGCCTCTTCTTCACAATAATCTAAAAGTAATAGTTACTGAAGGAATACATAAAGTACATGGTGGCCTCTTCTTCACAATAACATAAAGGTAATAGTTACAGAAGGAATACATAAAGTACATGGTGGCCTCTTCTTCACAATAACATAAAAGTAATAGTTACAGAAGGAATACATAAAGTACATGGTGGCCTCTTCTTCACAATAACATAAAAGTAATAGTTACAGAAGGAATACATAAAGTACATGGTGGCCTCTTCTTCACAATAACCTAAAGGTAATAGTTACAGAAGGAATACATAAAGTACATGGTGGCCTCTTCTTCACAATAACATAAAGGTAATAGTTACAGAAGGAATACATAAAGTACATGGTGGCCTCTTCTTCACAATAACCTAAAGGTAATAGTTACAGAAGGAATACATAAAGTAAATGGTGGCCTCTTCTTCACAATAACATAAAAGTAATAGTTACAGAAGGAATACATAAAGTACATGGTGGCCTCTTCTTCACAATAACATAAAAGTAATAGTTACAGAAGGAATACATAAAGTACATGGTGGCCTCTTCTTCACAATAATCTAAAAGTAATAGTTACTGAAGGAGTACATAAAGTACATGGTGGCCTCTTCTTCACAATAACCTAAAAGTAATAGTTACAGAAGGAATACATAAAGTACATGGTGGCCTCTTCTTCACAATAATCTAAAAGTAATAGTTACTGAAGGAATACATAAAGTACATGGTGGCCTCTTCTTCACAATAATCTAAAAGTAATAGTTACTGAAGGAGTACATAAAGTACATGGTGGCCTCTTCTTCACAATAACTTAAAGGTAATAGTTACAGAAGGAATACATAAAGTAAATGGTGGCCTCTTCTTCACAATAACATAAAAGTAATAGTTACAGAAGGAATACATAAAGTACATGGTGGCCTCTTCTTCACAATAATCTAAAAGTAATAGTTACTGAAGGAATACATAAAGTACATGGTGGCCTCTTCTTCACAATAATCTAAAAGTAATAGTTACTGAAGGAGTATATAAAGTACATGGTGGCCTCTTCTTCACAATAACTTAAAGGTAATAGTTACAGAAGGAATACATAAAGTAAATGGTGGCCTCTTCTTCACAATAACATAAAAGTAATAGTTACAGAAGGAATACATAAAGTACATGGTGGCCTCTTCTTCACAATAACATAAAAGTAATAGTTACAGAAGGAATACATAAAGTACATGGTGGCCTCTTCTTCACAATAATCTAAAAGTAATAGTTACTGAAGGAGTACATAAAGTACATGGTGGCCTCTTCTTCACAATAACATAAAGGTAATAGTTACAGAAGGAATACATAAAGTACATGGTGGCCTCTTCTTCACAATAACCTAAAAGTAATAGTTACAGAAGGAATACATAAAGTACATGGTGGCCTGTTCTTCACAATAACCTAAAGGTAATAGTTACAAAAGGAATACATAAAGTACATGGTGGCCTCTTCTTCACAATAACATAAAGGTAATAGTTACAGAAGGAATACATAAAGTACATGGTGGCCTCTTCTTCACAATAACATAAAAGTAATAGTTACAGAAGGAATACATAAAGTACATGGTGGCCTCTTCTTCACAATAATCTAAAAGTAATAGTTACTGAAGGAGTACATAAAGTACATGGTGGCCTCTTCTTCACAATAACATAAAGGTAATAGTTACTGAAGGAGTACATAAAGTACATGATGGCCTCTTCTTCACAATAACATAAAGGTAATAGTTACAGAAGGAATACATAAAGTACATGGTGGCCTCTTCTTCACAATAACCTAAAAGTAATAGTTACAGAAGGAATACATAAAGTACATGGTGGTGGCCTCTTCTTCACAATAACCTAAAGGTAATAGTTACAAAAGGAATACATAAAGTACATGGTGGCCTCTTCTTCACAATAACCTAAAGGTAATAGTTACAAAAGGAATACATAAAGTACATGGTGGCCTCTTCTTCACAATAACCTAAAGGTAATAGTTACAGAAGGAATACATAAAGTACATGGTGGCCTCTTCTTCACAATAACCTAAAGGTAATAGTTACATAAGGAATACATAAAGTACATGGTGGCCTCTTCTTCACAATAACATAAAGGTAATAGTTACAGAAGGAATACATAAAGTACATGGTGGCCTCTTCTTCACAATAACCTAAAGGTAATAGTTACAGAAGGAATACATAAAGGACATGGTGGCCTCTGCTTCACAATATCCTAAAAGTAATAGTTACAGAAGGAATACATAAAGTACATGGTGGCCTCTTCTTCACAATAACTTAAAGGTAATAGTTACAGAAGGAGTACATAAAGTACATGGTGGCCTCTTCTTCACAATAACCTAAAGGTAATAGTTACAGAAGGAATGCATAAAGTACATGGTGGCCTCTTCTTCACAATAACATAAAGGTAATAGTTACAGAAGGAATACATAAAGTACATGGTGGCCTCTTCTTCACAATAACATAAAAGTAATAGTTACAGAAGGAATACATAAAGTACATGGTGGCCTCTTCTTCACAATAATCTAAAAGTAATAGTTACTGAAGGAATACATAAAGTACATGGTGGCCTCTTCTTCACAATAACCTAAAAGTAATAGTTACAAAAGGAATACATAAAGTACATGGTGGCCTCTTCTTCACAATAACCTAAAGGTAATAGTTACAAAAGGAATACATAAAGTACATGGTGGCCTCTTCTTCACAATAACCTAAAGGTAATAGTTACAGAAGGAATACATAAAGTACATGGTGGCCTCTTCTTCACAATAACCTAAAGGTAATAGTTACATAAGGAATACATAAAGTACATGGTGGCCTCTTCTTCACAATAACATAAAGGTAATAGTTACAGAAGGAATACATAAAGTACATGGTGGCCTCTTCTTCACAATAACCTAAAGGTAATAGTTACAGAAGGAATACATAAAGGACATGGTGGCCTCTGCTTCACAATATCCTAAAAGTAATAGTTACAGAAGGAATACATAAAGTACATGGTGGCCTCTTCTTCACAATAACTTAAAGGTAATAGTTACAGAAGGAGTACATAAAGTACATGGTGGCCTCTTCTTCACAATAACCTAAAGGTAATAGTTACAGAAGGAATGCATAAAGTACATGGTGGCCTCTTCTTCACAATAACATAAAGGTAATAGTTACAGAAGGAATACATAAAGTACATGGTGGCCTCTTCTTCACAATAACATAAAAGTAATAGTTACAGAAGGAATACATAAAGTACATGGTGGCCTCTTCTTCACAATAATCTAAAAGTAATAGTTACTGAAGGAATACATAAAGTACATGGTGGCCTCTTCTTCACAATAACCTAAAAGTAATAGTTACAAAAGGAATACATAAAGTACATGGTGGCCTCTTCTTCACAATAACCTAAAGGTAATAGTTACAGAAGGAATACATAAAGTACATGGTGGCCTCTTCTTCACAATAACATAAAAGTAATAGTTACAGAAGGAATACATAAAGTACATGGTGGCCTCTTCTTCACAATAATCTAAAAGTAATAGTTACTGAAGGAATACATAAAGTACATGGTGGCCTCTTCTTCACAATAACATAAAGGTAATAGTTACAGAAGGAATACATAAAGTACATGGTGGCCTCTTCTTCACAATAACATAAAAGTAATAGTTACAGAAGGAATACATAAAGTACATGGTGGCCTCTTCTTCACAATAACATAAAAGTAATAGTTACAGAAGGAATACATAAAGTACATGGTGGCCTCTTCTTCACAATAATCTAAAAGTAATAGTTACTGAAGGAATACATAAAGTACATGGTGGCCTCTTCTTCACAATAACATAAAGGTAATAGTTACAGAAGGAATACATAAAGTACATGGTGGCCTCTTCTTCACAATAACATAAAAGTAATAGTTACAGAAGGAATACATAAAGTACATGGTGGCCTCTTCTTCACAATAATCTAAAAGTAATAGTTACTGAAGGAGTACATAAAGTACATGGTGGCCTCTTCTTCACAATAACATAAAAGTAATAGTTACAGAAGGAATACATAAAGTACATGGTGGCCTCTTCTTCACAATAACATAAAAGTAATAGTTACAGAAGGAATACATAAAGTACGTGGTGGCCTCTTCTTCACAATAACCTAAAGGTAATAGTTACAGAAGGAATACATAAAGTACATGGTGGCCTCTTCTTCACAATAACATAAAAGTAATAGTTACAGAAGGAATACATAAAGTACATGGTGGCCTCTTCTTCACAATAATCTAAAAGTAATAGTTACTGAAGGAGTACATAAAGTACATGGTGGCCTCTTCTTCACAATAACATAAAGGTAATAGTTACTGAAGGAGTACATAAAGTACATGGTGGCCTCTTCTTCACAATAACATAAAGGTAATAGTTACAGAAGGAATACATAAAGTACATGGTGGCCTCTTCTTCACAATAACATAAAGGTAATAGTTACAGAAGGAATACATAAAGTACATGGTGGCCTCTTCTTTACAATAACATAAAGGTAATAGTTACAGAAGGAATACATAAAGTACATGGTGGCCTCTTCTTCACAATAACATAAAGGTAATAGTTACAGAAGGAATACATAAAGTACATGGTGGCCTCTTCTTCACAATAACATAAAAGTAATAGTTACAGAAGGAATACATAAAGTACATGGTGGCCTCTTCTTCACAATAATCTAAAAGTAATAGTTACTGAAGGAGTACATAAAGTACATGGTGGCCTCTTCTTCACAATAACATAAAGGTAATAGTTACTGAAGGAGTACATAAAGTACATGGTGGCCTCTTCTTCACAATAACCTAAAAGTAATAGTTACAGAAGGAATACATAAAGTACATGGTGGCCTCTTCTTCACAATAACATAAAAGTAATAGTTACAGAAGGAATACATAAAGTACATGGTGGCCTCTTCTTCACAATAATCTAAAAGTAATAGTTACTGAAGGAGTACATAAAGTACATGGTGGCCTCTTCTTCACAATAACATAAAAGTAATAGTTACAGAAGGAATACATAAAGTACATGGTGGCCTCTTCTTCACAATAACATAAAAGTAATAGTTACAGAAGGAATACATAAAGTACGTGGTGGCCTCTTCTTCACAATAACCTAAAGGTAATAGTTACAGAAGGAATACATAAAGTACATGGTGGCCTCTTCTTCACAATAACATAAAAGTAATAGTTACAGAAGGAATACATAAAGTACATGGTGGCCTCTTCTTCACAATAATCTAAAAGTAATAGTTACTGAAGGAGTACATAAAGTACATGGTGGCCTCTTCTTCACAATAACATAAAGGTAATAGTTACTGAAGGAGTACATAAAGTACATGGTGGCCTCTTCTTCACAATAACATAAAGGTAATAGTTACAGAAGGAATACATAAAGTACATGGTGGCCTCTTCTTCACAATAACATAAAGGTAATAGTTACAGAAGGAATACATAAAGTACATGGTGGCCTCTTCTTTACAATAACATAAAGGTAATAGTTACAGAAGGAATACATAAAGTACATGGTGGCCTCTTCTTCACAATAACATAAAGGTAATAGTTACAGAAGGAATACATAAAGTACATGGTGGCCTCTTCTTCACAATAACATAAAAGTAATAGTTACAGAAGGAATACATAAAGTACATGGTGGCCTCTTCTTCACAATAATCTAAAAGTAATAGTTACTGAAGGAGTACATAAAGTACATGGTGGCCTCTTCTTCACAATAACATAAAGGTAATAGTTACTGAAGGAGTACATAAAGTACATGGTGGCCTCTTCTTCACAATAACCTAAAAGTAATAGTTACAGAAGGAATACATAAAGTACATGGTGGCCTCTTCTTCACAATAACATAAAGGTAATAGTTACAGAAGGAATACATAAAGTACATGGTGGCCTCTTCTTCACAATAACCTAAAAGTAATAGTTAGAAGGAATACATAAAGTACATGGTGGCCTCTTCTTCACAATAACCTAAAGATAATAGTTACAGAAGGAATACATAAAGTACATGGTGGCCTCTTCTTCACAATAACATAAAGGTAATAGTTACTGAAGGAATACATAAAGTACATGGTGGCCTCTTCTTCACAATAACCTAAAGGTAATAGTTACAGAAGGAATACATAAAGTACATGGTGGCCTCTTCTTCACAATAACATAAAGGTAATAGTTACTGAAGGAATACATAAAGTACATGGTGGCCTCTTCTTCACAATAACCTAAAGGTAATAGTTACTGAAGGAATACATAAAGTACATGGTGGCCTCTTCTTCACAATAACCTAAAGGTAATAGTTACAGAAGGAATACATAAAGTACATGGTGGCCTCTTCTTCACAATAACATAAAGGTAATAGTTACTGAAGGAATACATAAAGTACATGGTGGCCTCTTCTTCACAATAACCTAAAGGTAATAGTTACAGAAGGAATACATAAAGTACATGGTGGCCTCTTCTTCACAATAACATAAAGGTAATAGTTACTGAAGGAATACATAAAGTACATGGTGGCCTCTTCTTCACAATAACCTAAAGGTAATAGTTACTGAAGGAATACATAAAGTACATGGTGGCCTCTTCTTCACAATAGCCTAAAAGTAATAGTTACAGAAGGAATACATAAAGTACATGGTGGCCTCTTCTTCACAATAACATAAAGGTAATAGTTACAAAAGGAATCCATAAAGTACATGGTGGCCTCTTCTTCACAATAACATAAAGGTAATAGTTACTGAAGGAATACATAAAGTACATGGTGGCCTCTTCTTCACAATAACCTAAAAGTAATAGTTAGAAGGAATACATAAAGTACATGGTGGCCTCTTCTTCACAATAACCTAAAGGTAATAGTTACAGAAGGAATACATAAAGTACATGGTGGCCTCTTCTTCACAATAACCTAAAGGTAATAGTTACAGAAGGAATACATAAAGTACATGGTGGCCTCTTCTTCACAATAACCTAAAGGTAATAGTTACAGAAGGAATACATAAAGTACATGGTGGCCTCTTCTTCACAATAACCTAAAGGTAATAGTTACTGAAGGAATACATAAAGTACATGGTGGCCTCTTCTTCACAATAACCTAAAGGTAATAGTTACTGAAGGAATACATAAAGTACATGGTGGCCTCTTCTTCACAATAACCTAAAGGTAATAGTTACAGAAGGAATACATAAAGTACATGGTGGCCTCTTCTTCACAATAACCTAAAGGTAATAGTTACTGAAGGAATACATAAAGTACATGGTGGCCTCTTCTTCACAATAACCTAAAGGTAATAGTTACAGAAGGAATACATAAAGTACATGGTGGCCTCTTCTTCACAATAACCTAAAGGTAATAGTTACTGAAGGAATACATAAAGTACATTGTGGCCTCTTCATCACAATAACATAAAGGTAATAGTTACAGAAGGAATACATAAAGTACATGGTGGCCTCTTTTTCACAATAACATAAAGGTGATAGTTTTTCGAACCTTCATTCTTCCAAGCTTTACAAGTCTCCACTTGATCTCTACATTCTCCTTTTATCAACGGGGCATTACTTCCCTCACAAGTTCTGCAAGTTGCTGGACACTTCTTCCGAGCTTGCATCCTCCGTACTAGACAGGCACCAGCAGCCGACCATGTAGGGCAATAGGGACTTTTATCAACACAGCCTTGCGGCACTATATACTTGGTGGTAGTTGGCCCTTAAAATACAAATACTTAATTTAATTACATCATTGAATAAGATATTTGTTCAGTTTTTAGATGTTATATTGCGTCATTAGTCGCGTATAGCTGTTTTGTCGCACATCATGCCATATTCGGCATGATGAAACATACACTGCCCACTGTCCAGGTTCGGCGGCCATGTTATCCAGTCCATAGAATAAAACTAACCTAAACCATAAAAACTAAATAAAGTGCGATGATAAAAACTAACATTACCTTGGGTGGTTGTAGTGGGCACTGGGGTGGTTGTAGTGGGAACTGAGGTGGTTGTTGTGGGCACTGGGATGGTTGTAGTGGGCACTGAGGTGGTTGTTGTAGTTGGCACTGGCGTTGTTGTAGTTGGCACTGGGGTTGTTGTAGTTGGCACTGGGGTTGTTGTAGTGGGCACTGGGGTGGTTGTAGTGGGCATTGGGGTGGTTGTAGTGGGCACTGGGGTGGTTGTTTTTGGTTGTGGAGGACACACTCCCCATCTGGAATCAGCTTTCCGATTTTCGAACGTGTTTCCCATTCCATCGAACTTAAGAAACTTGTTACCATAGAATATGACGTAGCGATAGACATTGGGTTTAACCTTTTCCGCCGTAACTGCACTAATGACTCCGACATCAGCAGGGAGAAATCCAAACACGCTTCTGATTCGTCGGCTTGACAGCAATCTGGGAGTGAGAAACAAACATATTTTCATTTACACAATATAACAGGCCTTCAAACAGTAAGCCACCAGAGAACGGCTACAATAATATCAGGGCCGAAGAGTCAAAAGGAAACGACAAGCATAATTTCATCCGTTCGCTGATAGTTCACACTTCTGACTCGCCCACAATTAATCAAGAATATGTTTGTTAATTGAACATTACCACTGACTAATATGACGCTCACTTGGTAACTCTGGGAGCTGTGTGCTGCATCGCTTGTGTCAACACAATAACTGAGGAATGCCGTGTATCCTACTTGTAACAATAAAAAAAAAATAAAAATAAAAAATAAAATAAAATATTGGACACTCCACTAACCTGGTTTCTTGAATAGCGTAGTTGAACCCCACTAACCCCACCTTTGCACCCACCAGTCCCCCGTGTAGCTGTACCCCACTAATCTGGCCTTTCCACCCACCAGTCCCCCGTGTAGCTGTACCCCACTAATCTGGCCTTTCCACCCACCAGTCCCCCGTGTAGCTGTACCCCACTAACCTGGCCTTTCCACCCACCACTCCCCCGTCGTGTAGCTGTACCCCACTAACCTGGCCTTTCCTCCCACCAGTCCCCCGTCGTGTAGCTGTACCCCACTAACCTGGCATTTCCACCCACCAGTCCCCCGTGTAGCTGTACACCACTAACCTTGCCGTTCCACCCACCAGTCCCCCGTGTAGCTGTACACCACTAACCTGGCCTTTCCTCCCACCAGTCCCCCGTCGTGTAGCTGTACCCCACTAACCTGGCCTTTCCTCCCACCAGTCCCCCGTCGTGTAGCTGTACCCCACTAACCTGGCATTTCCACCCACCAGTCCCCCGTGTAGCTGTACACCACTAACCTTGCCGTTCCACCCACCAGTCCCCCGTGTAGCTGTACACCACTAACCTGGCCTTTCCTCCCACCAGTCCCCCGTCGTGTAGCTGTACACCACTAACCTGACCTTTCCTCCCACCAGTCCCCCGTCGTGTAGCTGTACCCCACTAACCTTGCCTTTCCACCCACCAGTCCCCGCTATAGCTGTACCCCACTAACCTTGCCTTTCCACCCACCAGTCCCCGCTATAGCTGTACCCCACTAACCTGGCCTTTCCACCCACCAGTCCCCCGGATAGCTGTACCCCACTAACCTGGCCTTTCCACCCACCAGTCCCCCTTGTAGCTGTACCCCACTAACCTGGCCGTTCCACCCACCAGTCCCCCGTGTAGCTGTACACCACTACCCTGGCCTTTCCTCCCACCAGTCCCCCGTCGTGTAGCTGTACCCCACTAACCTTGCCTTTCCACCCACCAGTCCCCGCTATAGCTGTACCCCACTAACCTGGCCTTTCCACCCACTAGTCCCTTCCACTAACGGACACTCGCCACTAACCTGTATTTTTTGTATAGCCTATCTGTATACACCACTAACCTGGCTCTTCTTCCCGGAATAGGAAGTTGTATTAGTTTCAACATTTCGGATTCGGTTAACAACATTAGAAGGCTCTCAGTGCCATGTGATGTGTAGGCAATGCCTGTAACTGGTTCCTCATCGATATGTGGCCCAAGATAATCGTTGCTAAAGCTGTTAGAACAATATACGTGTGTTAAGTAGGTCTTTTTCTTACTTTTTTTTTTATATAAATGTTATAGAAACGAAACGAATAAAAAAAACGAATTAACGAATTTGCCGTTCAAATTCGTTTTTTCGTTTTTTTTTACAATTCTCTGAATAAAAAAACGAATTTGAATTGCAAATTCGTTTTTTTTATTCTTCTTGGAATTATAAAAAAAAACTAAAAAACAAATTTGAGGGGACAATTCGTTTATTCGTTTTTTTTTTTAATTCTGAGAAATAAAAAAAAAAAACGATTTGGCCCTTCAGTACCACCATATATGTTAGTTATCAATTTTGATATTTATATATTTATTATTATATATATATTATTCATTATAAATATATTATTATATATTTGATATTATGATATTTTTGTTCTAGAACATATTTTATTTTCTAGAATATTTTTTTGAAAATAATAAAAAAGTACTACTGTAACAACACGTTTCGTAACTGATACTCTTATCATGTAATTGAAGTTATTCCTCGATTATTATTGTAATTCCATAAACCAACCTCTCTACCGATATAAATTGGTTGTTGTTATCGAATCTGTATAAGTTATCCCCCTTAATTAAGGCCGTATATTGTTCCCGCTCGTTGTAGAATGCTGCATCAATGTCCACCAGTGCAGGTCCGTCATACAAATAATCATCAGAAATCCGTTTAGGGTATCCTTAGAAAGAAAGAAATTATTTGTGTGCATATCGATATATTTCTGTAAGCCATATTAGCGGTAAGGGGTAGCAGCACCATCGGCACTATTCTATTGGATATGTGGTGTGGCCTATTTAAAACTACCGGTAGCAGTAAAACTGCAGTTCGTACAAAACTACAAAACAGGAATATGCAGATAGTGAGGGGTGTAAACGTTGTGCCGACAGTGTCGGCATAACGTTGTGTCGACAGTGTGCAGATAATGGGCTGACAATGTGCCGACAGTGTCGGCGTTACGTTGTGCCGACAGTGTCGGCGTTACGTTGTGCCGACAGTGTCGGCGTTACGTTGTGCCGACAGTGTCGGCGTTGCATTGTGCCGACAATGTGAACATTTTCAAAATTTTAAATTCTCATTTCATTTTCAACATTTCCAAAATAAAATTGGAAAATTTCAACATGAAAAATAAATCTCGGTTTTTAAAACATTAGGCCAACTGTTTCCAAAGATACAGATGAAAAAAATTATAAATGACCCCCCTCCCCATTTTCATTAGAATTTTCATTATTGCTGCAGAGCTGATAAGGTGCAACCGGTCAGCAACACTGACCTGACTGAACAGTGCAATCCCACAACTCATTAAGCATTACAGGTAACATTACAGGTAACCCTCACACTCCCGCTCTTCAACGGAAATAAGTCGAATTATGAAAATGCAATTAATGAAAGTAGACCTATTTTTTATTTTTGTAAATTCAGTGTCAATTGAGTTCATAGCACTGCCCCCTGATAAGAAACTCCCTCTGACCAATGACGCAATGAGAGCGCGGGATAAAAAAACAATTGTTTTGAAGATTACCGATTGCCCTATCTTTGTGTATCGCTTATAAATTTGAAATTATTTTATAAGTCAGATTGGTCATATCGATAGAAAATTCCGTGCATAAAAGTTGCTAATTGCAATAAATATAGTTTTTGTATCGGCAAACTTGTTAAACGTTGATAAAGTGGAAAATATGATGCCATGCGATCAGAAAAAGTAATATAGCACATAATTTCATTGATTTTGGTTCTAAATTGCTTAATGAATGAACTTCCGACACAATGTTATATTGAGTTTAGTTTGTTGTTTTGGTTATAAAAACGCGCCAATCTAACCTGCTCCTTTCCCTAAATGGATAATTTATCATTGATACTTGATATTAATTCACCGACACCGAGATGGGATTTGCATCCACCTCCCCCCCCCCCCCCCCCCCCCACCCCCCCCCTGTCTCGGAGTATGACAGCGTTCAGTTATTGCAGTTGCGGACTGGTGTAACGGTGCAGGAATGTCAGTCTTTTTCAATGAAAATTCCACCGTTTTTAGGAAAATTATTTTCTTAAAATTATTTAAAAACTGGCCTTATGTTTTTCACTAGTATATATATATTGGGTTACCTTGGGAAACATCACCATTATCGCTTCGCATCTTCCACACCTGATCTCCGACAAACATCATCGTATAATCAACCGATCCGCTGTAAACATTGGTAGGGGCTTGGGATACTGCGTCTGGGGGGAAGGACGGTTCGTGACAGACCCAACCCAAAGTCGCAGCTGCGTGGAGAACTATCACAAACAAAATAACTCGCGACATGATATTTAATTGAAAAAGGCTCTTTTTCTCACTAATATTTTTAAAATTGAGTTAATTAATCTAACTTTTTTTCACTAATTTCCAGAAAAGTAGTTAAAAAAGTCTTTTTTTAAATAATTTTTTACTTTTTTAAACTAATTTTTTACTTTTTTAAACTAATTTTTTACTTTTTTAAACTAATTTTTAGAAAATTACTTTAAAAAAGTATTTTTTAACTAATTTTTTACTTTTTTAAACTAATTTTTTACTTTTTTAAACTAATTTTTTACTTTTTTAAACTAATTTTTTACTTTTTTAAACTAATTTTTTACTTTTTTAAACAAATTTTTTACTTTTTTAAACTAATTTTTTACTAATTTTTAGAAAATTAGTTAAAAAAATTATTTTTTAACTATTTTTTTTATTTAATGAACTATTTACAACACAATATAATCAAATTGATACATACTTTCATATAATTGAGTAAGTTTCTGGTACATAATGATTATATAATGTAGTCCGAGGTTTGTCTTACTGTACAGCTGGCTAGCTCACACAATCTTCTAAATTAAATTAATTAAATTAATCGTCACAATTAAAATATAGAATTATTATACATATTATACGTCGTAAACATTGATAACGCTGGTGATATTTTTTTTCAAATAAAACAAAATTTTCGATATAAAAACGTAACGGAAAACACTATTTTCCACTCATTTTCTTTAGCGATATTTAGCGAATTCTTCCCTCGTGTGTTGAGTTTTCCACTCGTTGGCATTTTAACAGTCGCTTCGCTCGTGCTAAAAACCTGCCAACTCTTGTAAAATTCAACCACTCGGACAGAATAGTTGAATTTCGCTAAATTGAAAATTAGTGAAAAAAAGCGGTGTTTGCCGCTTATTTTTTTTTATCGACTAATAGTCCTTACATTTATGTTTTAAAAACATATCACATAATTACATTATTTCAGAATTAATTTTTATAATAAAAGCTCCACGATATGCTTACGATGAGTATAGGCCTACAAAAGTAGTGTAAACAAGGAAACTGACAATATAATTTTATGTATTTATGTTAAGGGGGGTTACTGGCTTTAAATTTCTTTTTCAAATTTTTTTTATTACATATACAGTAGAGCAGATTTTTATCAAGATTTTAAATTTGAAATAACTTTTTAGCAAGACCCCCCTTACATCTGGAGATATGGCACTCTGTCCGTTTGACTGTCGGTCTGTCCGTCAGTATGTCTCAAAAACAATATCTAAACATATTTTCCTTGGTGACTTCATTTCTGATGTCAGTATTACATTTTTTAATCATCGTTTCTGTCTGTATGCCTGTCAGTCTGTCTGTAACAATATAACCAACAGCCTGTCAGCCAATTTGGAAGTCATCAAATGTTAAAATTAACACTTCAGACAGGACAGTCTTCCCTCAGACAGGCTTACATATTAACAGACAGGTTTTGCGCGGGAAGGTTCAAACATTTAACTAGGCAATTACCGGTACTTCGAATGGCATTTTTTCATTAATCACTAAGTCTCCGCCATTTTTCAACCAATTTGTAGGTTCTTAGCTTCAAATGAAAGCTTGTAGTGTGCGCAATAATAAAATCCCAGCGGTTTTTATAGTTTTGCAATTGTGCATCGGTTATAACATTTTTTAAGAAAACCTTTTTCAAAATCGGAAAAATAGCGGTATTTTCCTTGAAAAGTACGAAACAAAACTTCTGCAGAGAGAATATTGAAAAAAAAAAATGTTTTACGTTTTTTTTCCCATGTAACATGTAATTATATTCTTAAATTGGTACATTTTTGTTGCTTAATTCTTTAATAAAATGTACATACAGCGATATAGTGGTACAAAATAAATTGAACTATTATTTTACTATATTGCTTCCATAGTTACTGCCATTTAAATTACTGTACTCTTCAACTCCTGATGCTGCCTGCCAATGTTAAATAATTTAGTGTTCTCTGAATATTTATTACGTAACTAGATACCCGTTTTTAACAACATAAACCAATATTGGATATTGAGTTCCGTTTAAAAGTAAAAAGTAAAGTAAATTTTCTTCGGCCACTAGGCCAGGGATTACGCACAAAGTCTGACGACTTATTTCCAGTGCGGACCCCCAGAACTTTACTACCCAGAGGAAACTCCAGTACTCATTTAGCTACCACTTAAGAATGCATGGCAGAGATGCGCCCTGGCTGGTCCCTTTAAAGCATTCGTGCCGAAACAAAAACTGCCCTGGCCCATGTGAGGATTCTACTAACCTTCCCACTGAGTGGTTGTCGCTACCATTCATTTTAAACAACAATGTCAATGGGCTTCAAGGTAAACACGTTATTTTGTGTGAATTAGTTGTACTATACAATGTGACTGTGGTTACAATACAAGAATCCAAACTGCAGAATGATGTATCAGATGGTAGTATTGAACTGGATAATTTCTATCTCATTCGGCATGATAGAGACCTATCAAAATTTGAGGAGAATGGTGGTGGTGGTCTGGTTACATATGTGAGCAAACTATGGTGTAATACCAGACCCACCATGGTTACCTCCATTTCATCACCTCATATAGAAGCTTTAGGTGTAGTATGTCGTCCAAGATATCTTCCATCACAGTATATGTACGCGCTTTTGAAGACCTTTAGCAGTTTAACCTGCCAAAATTTATATGTCTTTTGGTTTATAAATAGACTTTAGAAATTGACAAATATTTAATACCAATAAACACAACATTAGCCGAAGCCAGCCTAGTGCGCGTCCATTCACCCGCTGGATATACCCGGGAGACTGGATTCTGAGGGCTTAGATTATTATTGCAGTGTAAGCTTACTGTATTATTCGATTGATCGTTAATAAATAATTTCTGACTAATATTATTCCCTTTCGGGAAATATTAACAGTTCCTTTAGGACGTGGCGCTCTATCTAGGTAAACAGAGATATGACTTGTACTAAACACAACGGTAAGTCGGTGAGGCTTATGATTCACGTATGAGGCGCATTCTTTAGGAAATGCTTAGTTATCAGTCACAATCATGCACACTACCGGTAACACACAAGACTGCTCACTAATTTGCCGACCGTCAATGAATTTTATCATATATAAAGAGAACAGCAACTGACTCATGTAGTGCTTATCAAATAGCATTAAATTCACTACAAACCACAATAATATAAGTCGCAATCGCTATATGTAACCCGTCTCTCTAACCTGTAGTGTATCAAGAAAATTGGGAAATTTGGGTTCTTTATAGATGTTCTCCAGATAATAATATTCAACCATAACATAACAGTAAATAGCAGTATAATAATGTATGTTGCAGTGATATAAGACTACTGCTGATTGCACTGATTGTACTGGACCGATAACAGTTATACGCTCTATAATCTAAGCCTACTAATGTTTCTTCTAAAGTCTGAAACGAATTGACTCTAGAGCCGGTGTTCCTGGCCTAGATAGAAACAACACAACAGTATCAAGAAAAAACAGTAAGACTGAACACTCCTACCACGATCGGCCAAATATCTCCACATCGACAGAAAAAATCGCTCTGATTGGCTGTTAAGCTAAACAAAGAACCATGTGTCCAATGGCCGTTTCCATGTCAGCAACCAGCTGTTAGATGTCGTAATCTGAATCATCAAGGCTAAGCTGTGCCAGGGTATTTGACGCATTGCGGGTTTTTTGCCTTACCATGTCCGCCAAAGCACACATATAGAAGAATGACTTTTATGTCCGTTAAAACACCTATAACGGTACCTTGCGGGCGAGGGGGACTGATTATATCCGCAAAAGCTTTTACACCGCTCCCAGAAAATGGGATTCAAGTTTATAAATATACAAAAATCACAGTTTCTAATATATGTAAATACTCTAAACAGTTAGCCTTTCTTGCGCGGACGGCGTTTACGCAGTTTTTTAAAGCTGGCCAGAGTCCTTTTCTCTTTGGGGCGAGCCACCTTACAAGGAGGGCTATAACTCCTGGGTGAAGGGTGCAATATAATTGCATCAGAGGGTGTAGGATTATGGTCGGTGTATCCGCCAGTCGAAGTGCCGGGTTGATTGACATCAACGTCGGGGGAGCGGGGTCTAACGGCTTTGAGAGCGCGTTTTAAGACAGCCGCTCTTACGGGTCCTTTACGAGTGGTCTGAACGAGAGCCGTGGGTGGACCATAGGCAGTTAGAAACCTCCGGGTTTAATGGTTCTTTCCAACTCGCGTTCGCGGGCTCGGTATTCGTAAGGCCGTCGATATACTTCCTGTAACTCGGGGTGTGAGTTAACAAATAAGTCTCCATAGTCCGGATCCTGACGGATATAATTGATTAAGTTATAGGAATGAAGGTCGCTAGGATTAACACTCCTGAGAAATTTGCGTACGAACTTGGTTGAAATACATTCTCCGACGCGCTTCAGTAGTTCGTAACTCGATATGCGTGATTTCTGTTCGACAGAAGCGAATAGATAAGGATGGAACGCATAAACTCCTTCGTAAGCGCGTCCAGGATAATAGCGATGGCGCGAATCACAATGTAAATCAGCGTTCGCTTCCCAAGCTCTGATGTAACGTAGTGTGATCATTTCATCTACGCTTTCCAAATCGTGACTAAAAGGGCAATCGAAACTGGCGTGTCCCTTTAGTTGACAATGGTGACATTGAGTCATAAATTGAGGGCAAACCGCAAAAATGTGCAAGTTATTGAGTCTGCAATACGCACAATAAATTTCCATCACCGGTTGTTCGTGGAAATAGGAACAGCGGACGTTTGTGTCCATGGGCGTAACATGGTCTCTCGATGCGCATAACCGACAACGTTGCCGAGAAACATAGTTGGCATGGCGATAATTGTACGCAGTGAGACACTGTGGACCTTGATACCATTCTAGGATGTAATCGTTGTCGCTGTTCCGGGCGCGATAGGCTGAATCTCCTCAGATTCTAGGCATATTGGTTCGTCTTCCCAGTCTGTTACGAATAGAATTTTCGTGATCTATTCTCGGTTTATCGTTACGACTCCGCTGGGTATGATATTTAAATAGAACCATTTCCCTTTCGGTGTCTACATCGTCCGTATCATGTAAATCGATAGGATGGCCGGTAGTTAAGAAGTCCATATACGTACCATTACGATGCGTATAGCGAGCGGTGAATTTTCGATAGTCCAATTCACGCGTAAGTTGCTCTTGGGACATCGGCGGTTCGATATAACGACCATCGTCCTCCGTAATGGTTGGATCGGTTTCACCGCGTATCAAGCTATCCACAAATGCTTGTAAAGGTAGAGTATATCGCTCCCTGATACCAAGATCATCTTCTATCAACTCCGTCATATCTGCTATCTGAGTTTATTAATATCGAAATGAGTTTATGTTTAGGCGAGCGGACGTCGCTGCCTACCTCTCTTTGCCCCCGGACAGTGGGATTCTCAGCGCCGATGTACCGTCGTCGCGGTGTTTACGCCAACATGTAGCAACAGCACGACAACGATAACCGGCACAAGTCACTCCACTGTCCGTCCCAAAGGCTTGAATCCACTTTAGGTTCTTTCTATAGGAGAGTTGGGCTACTTTCACAATTGCGACTAGCTACTGTAAACATACTTTAGCAGTAACATTCACCTATAAACGCACAAATTCCACACAACTGTCACCAATTGTACACATACAGGCCATTTGTCCGTTAGTCAGTGCCTTCCAGAATGTCACGTTATTACTGTGTATCTTTGGATACTAACAGTGTGCTATGTATTCTCTATGCTATGCAATGTGACAAGCTTTCTATTGTTCTTTTAACTTGCTTCTAATTCTAGCGTGGGTGTTGCTATGGTGACATTATGGAAAGCTAGCGGTAGAATTAGGGTAATTCTCATGCATACAGATCTGGAATGCTATTTAATAGTAATTCTTTAATTGTCAATATCCTCTTTATACATGATTTTATTAATTTTATCGGCTATTGACTATATGTTGGAGATTCTCGCACTCTAATACACTCAATAGGATGAATCTCCGCTCCCATGATCTATTAATTAATGGAATTTTGGGTATGTTATAAATTGCACAAAATGACAATTTATGAAATTCATTTAAAATATGAATTTAAATTTATTCCCGTGAATTTTATTATTTGATGTTAAAATTGACACAATTTTTATTCCAGAGCACGTCTGGGGACTGAGGATACTGAATTCTATAAAATTTGTCTTTTAAGAGTATCGGTAAGTGCTGCGATATCTTAATTGACTAGAAATTTTCAAGGATCTGGATTTTACAGATTTTAATAAATATTAAATTAATATTTAAGATGGGCACCGATTTATTCCAGAACTTGTCTGGGGACATTAACCACTGATTCTAGAATTTGTCTTTCAAGTATATCGGTGGGTGCCGCGATATCTTAATCGACTAGAATTACAGATGGTCAAAAGGTTTAACAGATTTATTTGCGTTTTACGCTACTGTTAGAGGGACATCACGCTACTATATGTATTATTTAATATAAGGTAGAAGAGCAATATCGCACGAAGCAATGTCAGTGTGAAGAGGCAAGTCGTTTCCAAGGTCTACCCAGAGCTTGGTTTAGCCGAGACACGAGGATCTGAACTTTGCATTCCTAATACTCTGCCTACCAATAATACTTGAATATAGTAGTGGCTTTATTGTACTTTAATAAGTACGGACATTTCATCTTACTGTAGTCACGTATTTATAATATGATACGGACAGTAAGGAAAGAGAAAGAATTATTTCTCGCCGTCACACTAAATATATATTATGTGTAATTACGTAATAAACACTAATATATTGCACTAACCTACTAAATAATCTAAAATAACATTCTACTAAATAAAATTAAATAAAACGATTATAATAAAATTACATAATAATACATACATAAATATAAAATAAAAACAAATATAAAATGATATAGTCACACGCCCACTCCATATGTTATTACGTTATGGAGTCCCTAGATATTTGTCGGATTAGGGAAGTGGTCGTAGGAAGAGTATCTTGCCTTCCATAGTTTCCGGACAGTTTTCGGTCTCTTTCCAGTAAACATAAACGACTAGCTGGGCGATTGAGTTGTTGCGTTACTTTCTCCGCTCCCTTGGCCTGTCTAATCTCTGCCGTGGTAAGATGAGGAGGCCATTCTTCTTCTTCTTTACTTAAGAAGTCGGATCCACCTAACCAGCCTGGAGTATCTATCAGTTCTTGAGGAGTTGCTCCTCTGGAAGCGATGTCGGCTGGATTAATCGTCCCAAGGCAATGTCTCCATTGATCTACATTGGAGTTAATATCGTCATTATCTGAGGAGTATGGTGTTCCCTCAGTTGGATCGTCCACATCACTGCTCTCCACTTCCCATTCCTTTACTTGGTATACCTGTTGTTGAGGTAATCTCTCTTTGAGAGTTCTACGGGAAGGGCCAGTGAAGTACCAACCTACTCTAGTTCTTACCGCATAGGTTTGTAGTGGCTGCGGTTGAGCAGGCCGTTTCTCCAATGTCTCGAGCGCCTCATGCGCGTTTTGGCCGATGAGTATTTGCACTCCAGGATAATCTGTCTGGAATCGAGGTATCTTAAGCTGTTGGATGCTCTCGTCCTCGTCCCAGTTATAAGGTTCTACTTGGGTAGTAGCGAAGTTCTTTATAGCCACCATTTTTACTGACCTTATACTTTGTGCTCCTAATTTATCCTGGGGGGTGGACAACGCACCTACATAGTAATCTGCCGTTATGGTAGATTTCCAAACATGCATAATTCCGGACATATTCAACTTAGTTTGGAATTTGTGTTGTCCAGCAAAGATATCTTCGGCTAGTTCTTGATCGATGAATGTTCCTGTGCTGCCGGAGTCAAGGAGGGCGTTCACTATGTAACTTTTGGTAGGACCGTGAACTCTTACCTGCACTACAGGAAATTCTCTGATTCCTACGTTGGAAGTTGGAGCTTTCCAAGATGGTTGTCTGTCAAAGGTAGTTGGGGGGAACTCATTGTCAGTGTCCTTTTTGTAAGTAAGTGCTCGATACACCGCGGTATTGATTAGGTAACAGGATTCGTTGGCGTCGGAGAATTCGTCAGTATAGAATCCTTCCATCTCAGACTCTTGATCAGTGTCATTTACATCACTGAATTGGACATGTAATTCGGGCTCACTTACCTGACTCGGGTTGTCTCGTTCGAACTCACTGTGTAACAAGATGTGATGTTTCGCGCCACACTTTGCACACTTTACGTCGGAGTAACAGGTTCGCCGTTGGTGTCCTGATCTGAGGCAATTATAGCATAACCGCTTATCCCACAGGACTGCACGTCTGTCTACAAGGGGTTTCTTTAGAAATTCAGCACACGCACTCAAACGGTGGGGCCCGTCGCACAGCGCACATTTTGGTTTGATGTTACTCACTTTACCTTGGGTAACGTTATGCACTCTCGTTCTTTCTTCGGGCTTTCTTCCGTGAATTCTCTTAGGAGACGTAGGAGGAGTTGTTGTTACCTGTTCTCTCCTATCGTTGGTTCGAGACTTATATTTACTTACGTCTTTATAGGTCTTGTTGTCATAGTAAGATTTTGCTGTGTCTTTCCCGCTGTCCTCTTCTTGAGAAGCTTGGCTTTCGCCGTCGTCAGTATAACACACTGGTATTATCCTTCTCCTAGAAACGGGTTTCTCACTTACCTTATTTTCCGATGTTTTCTCTCTGGACTGCTTGATGAGTTGTAGTTTTACTTCACCATCTAAGAAGGACATGAGATCAGCCATGGTAGGACTTCGTCGTTGTTGTTCATTCAGGTACAACACTTTCTTGTCCCAGCGTGTACATACTCCACCCTTTGGTAAAGTAGAGACTACGGCTCCAATAACCATGGAACTCTGATATTCATGCGACTTACCTAACCAGTCCAATTGTCTACAGATCTCCTGAATTTCATTGGAAAACTCTATAATCCCGCTACTAAGGAAGTGTCGGGGGGCTACTAATTTTGCATACAAATACTTAGCTATGTTATCCTTGTTACCATACCTGATGTTTAATGTATCCCAAACTTGTCTTAATCCTTCTGGATGTCCAATAAACTTTAACGCCATTAACTTGGGAGGTCCTTCCAAGCACTTGATGAGGAACCTAAGTTTCTCTCCGTTAGATAGTACAGAGTTCTGTATGCTATCTTTGTAATATTCATTGAAAGGTAACCATTTCATCTCATCTCCATTGAATTTGACGATCTCTCCCACTTTGACCGCTTGGCGGGCTTCTGTTCTAGCCATCTGACGCATAAAGCTTTCTTGGGCCATTGTGTTATTTAATATCGAATTATCGGTATATAAATTTCTCGGATCATTATCGGGTCTATAGGGAATATCATTAACAACAGGTTTATAATCACCCTTAATAGGGTTTGCTATAGGAGTTTCTACTTCACTAGCAGTATAGATGCGTGTAGGCTCCACACCTTGCGCATGTAATACTTCAGACCTAACAGGTTGACACAATGTTACTGGGGGTATTGGTATACCCTTTTGTATATTGACTAATTTGTCGCGTTCCAGCGCGATACTTTGCTGCACTTCTTGCAATTCTGCCCTACCTTCCCTTACTGTTCCCTTAAGTTGGTAGACAGTCTCCTGCATCTGTCCGAGCAGGAGATTCATCCCCTGCCGTCCCTCCTCTACCCACTCGACCGCCGAAGCGGGAGTCGCCAACATTGTAGCGGGCTGACGTGGGACGACGGGAGACAAATCTTTGATGTCTCTCTCAGCTTCCAGGACAGGGATATTCTCATGGACTGTTCTACCGGGTACAGGCAGTGTAGTACTGTGTAAAGGGAATTTAGAGTTAAGCTCTGGAAGTACAGGGGTCTCTAGCACAGGAGTGGCTTTGGGAACGACAGGCCCAATTATTTCAGGCTCATCAACTATTGTAGGGAGTCCTTTGACCTGAATAATTTGTTCTGTGGGTTCTGTACTACCTAAGTCTGTGCTAGCTAGTTGTCTTCTAACCGCTGGGGGCAAATCAGGCAATTTGTGACGGTGAGATGTTTTTCTACGCCTGCTTAGACGAGATCTATTTCCTCCGCCTTCAGGATCGGTGGTTTCGCTTTCCTCCGATGATGTGTATCCCTGGCGTCTGGGAGTAGATCTTCTCATCATCTGCATGTGACTAGCAGTTAACTGTTTATTTATGTTGTCTTGCGTCTCTTGAAGATTTTCCAACTCCAGTTGTGTGGTCTCCTCAGACGCTCTCCGTTCTGCTTCTGCTACTGCCTTTGCCGCCTTTCTTTCTGCTTCTGCTTCTGCCATTGCCGCTGCCTCCTTTCTTTCCGCTTCTGCTTCTGCGATTGCCGCTGCTTTTCGGTCCTCTATCCGCCTTTTCTTTACTTCTTCTTCCTGGACTCTAGCGAGGCGAAGTTTTTCATCAAATTTAGCTTGGTTTGCAGCTAACATTTCAGCATCGATTGAGTCCAACACAAGCTTGGTTCCTTCACTATTAGGGGAAAGTCCAGACAGCCGTCTCCTCAACTCTTCGTCTCCTAGGAATCGCTGATAGTCGGACAGATAAATGTCGATGGCGTCTCTAGTTCGCGGCTTCTCTGCTGCTGTTAATTCGCTTTCCACTTCGCTTTCCACCTCGCTTTCCACTTGAGAAGAAGTGGCGTCGGTTGATTCTTCATAGGTTGGCCGCTCATCATATCCGCCATCTTCGCTCCGCGTTCGGGCGTCCGCTCAACAGTATCCGAACTACTGGAGCTATCGGGCCGCTGAGAACTAGGTTCTTGGCTAGGAGGTTGCTGCTGTTTTATAGCTTCTTCTTGATCCCGCTTGACTTGGGCCCGAGTACCTATGACAGACCAACGGCGCTTCACTAACTTCGCAAATTGCAAAATCTTTTCTACCAACCTAGGTTCTGACACAACCACTGCAGGGGTTGCCCTTCTTACAGTATGAGGGGTTTCAGACCTCGGTCTGGGATTCTCTACACTTTGATCTGAGAAACGGGCTGTTGTTTCTAGGAGACTATCTGACAGAGTTTGCCTTGTGTCAGCCATGTTTGATTGTACAGTTGAATGCCTACTGCTATAAATACAGTTAAAGCAAGTCTAGTAATTCAGTATCACTGTTAGCCTAATAATTAATTACCGATACTGCTACTCAGTGTAGCGTGATGTATATATAATATATTAGAATACCGGTATGCTTATAGTATATATATAAGTATTATTACAGGCTAGATTTGTCCAGAGTACCGGTATATAATTTTAGCACAAATATATATAAATATATAATAGGCCTATTGTGAATACCGGTATACAGCTGACACTTATAGTATATATAAGTATAATTATTACAGACTAGAATTAATTACAGAATACCGGTATGATTTCAGCCTAAATTTATAGAATAAATATAATAAGCCTATTGTAAATACCGGTATGTCAATTATTTTAAAATAATTGAATTTCTGAATGTTAGGGGTTACTTGGTTACTTTACTTACTTTATTACCGTTATTTAAGCAGTAGTCCAACTGATATGGAGACCTAGTTGTTGTATGGCAGGCCTACTATTTATAAATCGTTTGAGTTGATGTATAATAGTTATATACCCGTTTAAAATGGGTTTTGTCAATATTTGAAATAAATGTTATTATTTCTGGGGGAGTCACTACACAGAAGCTGTGCGCTCTCAGTGAAGTGCTACTTATGGGACACTAAAACAGATAATTCTAATTTACCTAAGTTACTTAATAGTACAAATTACTTACGATACGGGTGAGATTAATTCTCTAATTAAACACAACAAAAATATTACGTACGAAATTTTAGGGTAATTTTACAGGAAGTCTACAAACCAGTCTAACAAAGGGTTAGATTTCTGGTTATTACGACGGACAGGGTACTATGGTATTTGAAATAATAAGTAGTAGTAAATATATTGCACTGTCCAGATAGGAAAATACCACCGCCTGACGACCTATAGCCGTATCGCTATAGGTACTACGTTATGTATCACGGAGTGTTCCTACCTAGAAGTTAATTACCGCGGACTACTAGATCCAACGTGCCTATTAACCACTTTACAACACAAATATACTGCCTACACACTAATTACTTTCGGAAAGCACTGTACACTAAACCCTAAATTAGGTACAAGTACTGGTACAACAAATAATCAGAAGTTAAATATACTTGAACAGTTAAAAGAACCACGGCATCTGCTGGAGTGACCGGAGCACAAAGTCACCAGTCTTTACCTACGCCAAGCAGCCCGTGTAGTACCGGGGTTAATTTAACTATAACGGTATGTGTAACAAGCACAATTACTGTAGGAATAAACTTGGGGACATGAATGTTGCGAATAATCGCATAAACTCTGAATAATAAATATTACACTACCCGTACAGAATACTCAAACAAAATACAAACCAAACGCTGGCAGACTACCACCAAGCCTAAATAAACTACCGTATGTGCAGATTCCAAAATGGTTAGTTAGTATGCGTTCTAACACGGTAGCACGACTTATTCTTTAAGAGGGGATTGACCTTACAGCTCTGGCTGCCCCAACTTACTAACTGGCACTTTATCAGACAAACTCTACACACGCAGCAATCTCTTCAGACCTAATAATAGCTAGACAACAATCCAGCCTACAAAATATCTGAGTAATAACTATTACGGTACCTGAACAGACCACACAAACAAACACAGGCCAAAACGCTGGCAGAATACTGTCAAGCCTAAATAAACTACAGTATGTGCAGATTCCAAAATGGTTAGTTAGTATGCGTTCTAACACGGTAGTACGACTTATTCTTTAAGAGGGGATTGACCTTACAGCTCTGGCTGCCCCAACTTACTAACTGGCACTTTATCAGACAAACTCTACACACGCCGTAATCTCTCCAAACCCAACAACAATCCGACAACAGTCCGGCCTACAGTTATCTGAACAATCTGAGCAGACTTACACGTCTTCAGCTCAATATTAACTTACTAGGAAATAAAACTGACAGAAATAGACCTAAGTAAAATCCCAATAAAAACCAGGCGTCCCCGATTTAATATCGAGACCTACCGGTATACAATAATCAAAATCGAATAATACTAATGTACTTATACTGGAAGTACCGGTTAGGACAGTTGGGCCTACAGACCTACAGCAGTACCGGTTCAGGCAGTTAGGCCTACGGACCTACAGCAGTACCGGTTCTGGCAGTTGGGCCTACGGATCTACAGCAGTACCGATTCAAGCAGTTGGGCCTACGGACCTACAGCAGTACCGGTTCCGGTTTACCGGTCGACCGGTACTTTCAACTTTATTGCTTACTGCAATAAAGACAATAACTGTTATTGTACGCGCTTTTGAAGACCTTTAGCAGTTTAACCTGCCAAAATTTATATGTCTTTTGGTTTATAAATAGACTTTAGAAATTGACAAATATTTAATACCAATAAACACAACATTAGCAGAAGCCAGCATCCATTCACCCGCTGGATATACCCGGGAGACTGGATTCTGAGGGCTTAGATTATTATTGCAGTGTAAGCTTACTGTATTATTCGATTGATCGTTAATAAATAATTTCTGACTAATATTATTCACTTTCGGGAAATATTAACAGTTCCTTTAGGACGTGACCCTCTATCTAGGTAAACAGAGATATGACTTGTACTAAACACAACGGTAAGTCGGTGAGGCTTATGATTCACGTATGAGGCGCATTCTTTAGGAAATGCTTAGTTATCAGTCACAATCATGCACACTACCGGTAACACACAAGACTGCTCACTAATTTGCCGACCATCAATGAATTTTATCATATATAAAGAGAACAGCAACTGACTCATGTAGTGCTTATCAAATAGCATTAAATTCACTACAAACCACAATAATATAAGTCGCAATCGCTATATGTAACCCGTCTCTCTAACCTGTAGTGTATCAAGAAAATTGGGAAATTTGGGTTCTTTATAGATGTTCTCCAGATAATAATATTCAACCATAACATAACAGTAAATAGCAGTATAATAATGTATGTTGCAGTGATATAAGACTACTGCTGATTGCACTGATTGTACTGGACCGATAACAGTTATACGCTCTATAATCTAAGCCTACTAATGTTTCTTCTAAAGTCTGAAACGAATTGACTCTAGAGCCGGTGTTCCTGGCCTAGATAGAAACAACACAACAGTATCAAGAAAAAACAGTAAGACTGAACACTCCTAGCACGATCGGCCAAATATCTCCACATCGACAGAAAAAATCGCTCTGATTGGCTGTTAAGCTAAACAAAGAACCATGTGTCCAATGGCCGTTTCCATGTCAGCAACCAGCTGTTAGATGTCGTAATCTGAATCATCAAGGCTACGCTGTGCCAGGGTATTTGACGCATTGCGGGTTTTTTGCCTTACCATGTCCGCCAAAGCACACATATAGAAGAATGACTTTTATGTCCGTTAAAACACCTATAACGGTACCTTGCGGGCGAGGGGGACTGATTATATCTGCAAAAGCTTTTACAGTATAGCTGTATCATCATTATCAATATTTACATACGGCCTAAGGCAAATCGAGCAATTTCGAGAAAAGAACTAGATGATGATGATGAGCTCGATCATGGTTTCGAATCCTAGGGGCTTTTTAATTGTGATTGGAGATGTCAACCAGCCGAAATTGAACTACTTAGACTCCCTTAATTTAGTGAATATGATTGATGAACCCACTTTCACTTTCACTCGCTCAGAATCTCAGTTGGATGTCGCTTACGTCACTGCAGCATCCCCTTACAAATGTTTAATAATTGCTCCTATTGGTAACTCAGACCATTGTGACGGGATCCGAGAATCCCGGTTTATCCGTTAGCTTTCCTACGCGTCTCCACCGTGCGTGTGTGAAAAGAGTTTTAGTTGTTGACTGATCGGTGTGTATAAATAAGAAGGTATAATATAACTGAATAGGATATAGCACAGTTGACACAGTTGATTGATGATTAAGTGTACTGGTAAATAGAATGACAATACTGCAGTACACGGAAACGGAGATGGTGGAAAGAGTCCCGGTACCGCCCTAACTAACTGACTTACTAAAGTGAATGAATATACACAAAGACCGGTAATATATTGCACGGTTGGCCACGTTGCATTACTCAGTCGATGCTTGCCCCCCATTGGCTGATAACTCATTTCTCACCCTCCCATTTCCCTGGGTGTGTTTCCCCCTGTCGCTATTACTCTCTCCCTCCTGGAGGTGTAACCTCTGACCCCCGCTGTGTGTGTTCCCTTGGGGTTTGTTGCCCCGCTTATTGGGGTGATACAAGGTTGATTGGTAATCAACCTTGTAGTTCCAATATTGCTTAAACCTCCTGCCCTCCCAACTTTGTGTGGGGTGGTTGGCGGAATTGATACGCTAACACCCCCCCCCCCCCCATGCTATCTTCCTGGTGAGAAGATAGCATCCACCTATAGTGCGCTACAATTCCGCTGGATCCCGATCTATTATCGAGTGTGGGGTGGAACTATTTTTTCTCGGAGCCGGCTTTCCAGACCGCCCCCTATGGGTATGATATCGCTACCCTGTTTACCTGGCGTCCCGTGTCGGGCCGATCGTGCGCTCCTCTCACACGACTTTTGTTTCCCCAACACTTTCACCACTAACTCTACTCTGTTCTCACCCTGACTCTCCTCTACTTCTCCTCACTTCCGCTCTAACTCTCGGACCTTCCCATCCCTCACTCAGCCTCTTATTCCTCCCCCCCCCACACTTGAATTGCCTATCTCACTCACTCACTCCCGACGAGTCTCACCCCCCTCCCGTGCCGTCGCACTCAAGAAGTGTGAAGTCGTCCAGCGTCCCGTTTGTCATAGTCAATCGTCCCCCAGTCCCAGTAGCTAATTGGAGAAAGGTTGAATGACTATAGTACTTTCTTCAATTATATTTTGCTAAACTAATAATGATTACTACGTACGTACCTACTAATTGCACTTTTCAATTATTTAAATTACTTGAATTTGTACTTAGGAGTTCGCACGTCTCGGGTGGTGCCTTCCAGGCATGTTACACCGAAGTCTTAGTTCGTTCCACCAGCCTTTGGGAACCACCTCAAGTCTTTCCCTCTGTCGTCCTCCTCCCTAGGTCGTTTCCTGGTCACTGCCGCTCCTTTGATCTTGTCTGCTTTCTGGCTTCGGACCCTCGCCGCCACCTCCTTACTGATCCCGGTCGTCGACTCCTTGGGTGCTGGTGTTATTAGCTCCCGGTATCGCTTCATGGGTTGCCCCTCCGAGTGGCCCTGTTGTCTCCCCCTGGTGGCGTCCCATAGGATAATTTTCATTGCCCGCGGCACATGCTCCGCCAAGAAATCCCTGAACTCTCCTCTGTTCTGTGGCGTCCACCTGTCCAAATACCTCTGCGTATTTATCACTCCGGCATACGACGCCGCCGTCGCCACTTCCTGGTAGGTAAACGGAAGCCTCCGTTTGATAATCTCCATGTGGGCCTCCTGATTAATGTTAAAGTGGACCCACTATGTCCCTTCCCGCCTTGGCTCTCGCCCATAACTTTCCATCCTTCTAGCTCCCCTAGCCTCCTTAACGGCTGATCGCCCTCGGCGCCTGCTGGTATGGGCGTCGTCTGCAATCCCGACGTCGACTGTTTCGGTGATCCCACCGTCCATCCTAATTCTCGCCCTAGAGACTCCCCCGAACTCCCTGATGAGGTCCAACGAAGTTCGTCTAAGGCCGCCTGTTCCTCGAAGCCGTAGCTCTGTGCCCTAGCTTCCTCCTCCCTTTCCTCTGCTTCTCTCCTCTCCTGTCTAGCGACTTCTTCCAATCGCTTCGCCTCTCGTCTATCCATCTCTAGCTGCTCCCACCTCTGATACGGCGTATCTACCTCCCCGTCTACCAGATGCCGGCTGTTATAGTACACCGACTCGCCCTTCAGCCCCGGGTGGTCTACCAGACCCTCGAAAGCCGTCTTAAAGGCTCTTCTGTAGCTTAGGGGTGATCCCGATAATAGGAATGCCGTTGGTTCCCTTTCGATAACCACGGTCATGAATAGGTTAAGCAAACCCATCATTATCCAGTCCTCCCGTAGGATATATCGCTTCTGATATACCTTTATCGCTCCTCTCCGGAATTGATACACCTCTTGTCTCCCTGGCCTCGCTCCCCACTTCAGCGAGTTCGCCAAGTCCACTCCATACTCCCCTCTGAACTTACTCCAGTCCATCGGTTTGTGACACACAAGCCCCATTAACTGGCCCATTGCCACCGCCCCGCAATGTCCTGTGTTCTCCACTAGTCCCAACCCGTCTGGTGCTGTCATAGCCATATAGACCGTCTGCATATCCAGAAGGTTGGGGGTGTCCAGACCGATGATTCTCTCCGCGTCGTCGCGAATCGTCGATCCCACTTTCGTCGTCGACTTCTCTCTCACTAGGGTTTGCACCGCCTTCGGCAACCGGTTCAACTTCGGCCCATCCTTCTTTCCATACGTTCCTAGATCGAATAGGAATATATCCCCATTTGGCGTGGCCAAATGTAGGAGTATGGTTCTGGCCGACCCCGCCGATCCTCTCTTCGAACCCTCCTCTTCTTCCACGGTTCCTTCGTCATCTAGGATCATGTATCCTCCCCTGCTGACGGACTCTACGAACCTCTTCCAATCTTTCCTCGGTGGCTCTCTCGTGTACTTCGGAATCCCGAACTTCGCCTCGTCTCCTTTCACCACATAGTGGAAATGCTCGAAGATCACGTTGTCCAGCGACGCGTGCCGTAGGTCCCGACCAGCCGCTGTTCGTGCACCTCCCCGAAATGGTCCTGTAGCGCTCGCGCTGCGTGACCTCTCTCTAACCGCTCGTAGTATCCCCTCGTCTTCTCTTCCGGATGCCTCTTGGTGAAATCCACTAGTATTTCTTTTCCTCCTGACTCCGCCTTTCTCTTCCTGATCAGTTTTCCCGCCATCCCGAACTCTCTCACTCGCTCACCTGTAAGGTGGTGCCTTACCAAGGCGCAGTACAGATGAGTGATAAGGTTAAGATGGTCTGTACAGTTCGACAATGGCCTAATTCCTATTTACTTTTGAGTTATAGCCTAACTTTGTTTCTGAAACTGTCAAGTTACAATAAATAAATCTAAATTACAATTTTGTCCGTTACTTTAATTATGTTCCAGAATTTACTTTCTACTGTTACCATAATTTGTTAATTTTCTAATTTCTTATTTATTTTTAATATTTTAATTTAATTCAATCCTACTACTGTGTTACTACTTACTATTGCCAATGGATTACTCTATTTCATAATCCACGTTCTGGCCTACTCTGTGGGCTTGTGCAGTACAACAGTATGCGTCGTGTGGCCTACACGATTTATCCAGCTGTACTCATATGCCCCCCTCTCGCTACTCACTACTAACTGATACCTACATTATACATACCCTTCTACCACTAACTCTTACTATCCGGTACTAAGTACCCTCTTACTAACTCTAACTCCGCTAACTAACTAACCGGTACTATGTACCCTCTTACTAACTCTAACTCCACTAACTAACTAACCGGTACTACGTACCCTCTTACTAACTCTAACTCCGCTAACTAACTAACCAGTACTACAGCCTACTACAGCCTACAGACTACTATTTGCCTACAGCCCTTCTATAGGTCTTTCTATCTTTCGCTCCTATCTTCCCACCTATCCGCACTTCTACCGATCGGACTCTTCCGTCCTCGTCGGAGTAAGTGCCCACAACTCTCGCCAACCGCCATTGGTTGTTGATGATGGTATCGTCTGTGACGATCACCAGATCACCCTCCTTTAGCTCTCTGTTCGTGATCCTCCACTTGCTTCTCCTATGGAGCATGGGTAGGTATTCCTCGACCCACCTTCTCCAGTACTCTGCGCTTATCGCTTTAGCGACTTTCCAACTCTGTCGGGAGTGTATATCGTCTGGGTCTACACCCCGCATGTCGATGGTCGCTGGCCTCTCCATTAGAAAGTGACTAGGCGTCAACACGTCTAATGACTCCGGGTCATCATTTTCTGGATATAGCGGTCTGCTATTAATGATACCCTCGCACTTTGCTAGTACCGTCCTTAGTACGTCCTCTGCAACCATGTGGGTGTTCATCAATTTCGTCATCAGACGCTTGGAACTACCCACTAGTCTCTCGATGCCTTCCAAGAGTATGCGGAGCATACGGCGTCCTCCTCTCCCACTTCACCTGTCGTCTTCTCATGGCTGCCCTGACTTCTTCCCCTTCCAGGATATCCAAGGCATCCGCCATCTCGTTCTCCGCCCCCACAAAGTTGGTTCTGCTGTCAGAATATATTACTGCACTCGTCCCACCTTTGCGGTCTCTGAACCTTTCTAGAGCATTAATGAATGCTGATGCGGTTGCATCTTGGGCGAGTTCTATCCCTACCGCCTGTGTGTTGTTACATACGAAGATGATGCCGTAGCGCTTCTCCGTGTGCCGCATCACCTTAATTTTTATCGGCCCGAACATATCCACACCGCAATGCGTAAATGGCGGGTCGTGCTGTCTTACTCTACTGGCCGGTAGTGGCGCCATCTCCTGTATAGCTCGCTCCTTCTTAGCTCGTCGGCAGGTCTGGCACTGCCCCACTACCGCCTTTACATTCTTTCTCAACTGTCTGACCCAAAAGGTCCTTCGTATCTCTGTGAGGGTTCGGTTGGTGCCCCCGTGCAATATCGACTTATGGGAGTCCCAGATGATCTGATAGACTATCGGTGATCCATTGGGGATGATGATGAGCTTCGGTGGGATGACAATGCTGTTGTTTTTCAACACCCTAGAGTTCATTACTAGGATCCCGTCATCATTGAGTTGTGGTGACAGTGTGATCAGCTCGCTGTCCCGTCGGAGATGCTGTTGTTTACCGACGCGTTCCACCTCGTCGCCGTAATTCTTCCTTTGTTCGTAGCGGATGACGGCTTTAGCCGTCCCCTCCAGATCGACGGTTATTCTACCCTTTGTATCTCTACCGATTCCCCTAAGGAAGTCCCCGAAGGCTCTCCAGTACGCCACTAACGTCTTGGTCTTATACCAACTAGAGCTGTAGCTAAGGAGTTTGTCCGTTGGGATATCGCACAGTTCTTCCGGTTTCGGTTGCACGTCCCTTATCTCTCTCACCATCTGGCTGTATATCTCCTCACCTTCTGAATCTACTCCCTCCTCCTCTAACGCTACTTGTTCTGCGCCCGGGTCCACCTTTCTCATCGGCGGCCAGGCTGTCCTATCATTAAGAAATTGCGGCCCATGCTGCCACAATACTTCCTTCTTCAAGAAAGTGTGGCGTGCCACGCCCCTCAATAACAAGTCCGCTGGGTTCTCGTCCATTGGGCAGTAGTGCCACCTTCCTAACTCTGTAATTGCCCTTATTTCGTCCACCCTATTTGCGACGAATATAGGGTATCTCGTCCTTTCGTTGTGTAGCCAACCGAGCACTACCATGGAATCCGTCCAGTAGTGTGTTTCCACTATGTTGGGAATAGCGTCCACTAAGTAGGCTGTGGCCCTAACTCCTAATCTCACAGCTGTCAACTCGAGTTTCGGAACTGATGCTGAATCTGGTGGCGTCGACTTCGCTTTACTGGAATGCGAGTCTGGGCTTGTGAGCCCCCTCTCGCTGTACTAAGTAGAGTGCCGCTCCGTATGCCTCTAATGACGCATCGGAGAACATATGTAAATCCAGATTCGTCATGTTCCCGTCCGGGAAATATGCACGTGGCATGCTGTATGTTCCCTTCTGCTCTAAACTCTCTGTCCACTTGCTCCATTGCTTGCTAATCTCTTCCGGGACCTCTGTGTCCCACTCGTCCTTTAAATTGTATACTCTCTTGAGTATCTGTTTCCCCGTGACTAGTAATGGGGATGCTAGGCCTAGGGGATCATATATCCTTGCTATGTACGACACATAGCCCCTCTTTGTGTGGATACCTGCGCCCTCCTGACTCAACTGGTATTTTAACTCGTCTGTCTCTCGGTTCCACACGATTCCTAGTGCCTTCTGCTGGGACTCCACTCTCTTGTTCGCCATGTCCTGTCCCTTGGCTGTCGTGGGATTATCCATGGTCGATTCTGGCCTCCTGTCCTCTATGGCTTTCATCAACTCTTGCGAGCTGGATTGGAACTTGGTTAGGTTGAACCCGGATCCTTTTAGGATGTCGCGAACCTCGCGCCCCGTGTCCAGTAGTTCCTTAACCGTATTTCCAGACTCCATCCCGTCGTCTACATAGAAACCTCATCGAATCATATCAACGGCTTTGGCGCTGAACTTATTCTCCTTCCCTTCTACCGTGTCTCTTACGGCCATAGTCTTTGTAAATGAAGACGACTTGGCTCCCATGTTCTGTACTATCATCTTATCCATTGGTATGGTCGACGGTTCCTCAATCCGTTCCTGAATCTGAGTAGGACCTCGATCCCTGAGTTGTAGATGTTGGGACCCTCCAGCAGATAATGGTTTAGGCATTTTCCATTGGTCTTGGCCGATGCGTCAACTACCATCCGCAGTTTACCTTTCTTCGGGTCTAGAGCCACGTGGAGTGGCAGGTAATATGTCCTGTCCGTGTTTGGTTCATCGACCGGTAACTCCACGGCCCATCCTTTCTCGACATACTTTCTAATTGTCTTGTGAATGTACTCATTCTTCTCGGGGCTCCGTTTTAGCGTCTGCTTCAACTTACGAAGCCTCGTGAGTACCATTCCTTTGTTGTCGGGTAACGGTAGCTTCGGTAGCTTCCATACCATTCCTATGGTATACCGCCCCTCATCGCATGTCATCGATTCCTTTACACTTTGTAGAGCCTGCTTGTCTTCTACCGAGGTTCCGACCCCGGTCTCCTTTAATCCCTCAAAATCCTGCCTGAGCAGTCTCCTGAGCTGCTCCTCCGCTCCCTCATCTCCCATTTCTCGCATAGTTCCCGCAAACATGCATCCTGATGTCTCCGACATCCTAAATGGTATCTTACTCCTGATTGGGCCACTCAGCATCCACCCGAATGGTGTTAATATCGCCACCGGGTCACACTGCCTGTCTTCGCCGAAGACCGTTCGCATTCTCTCGTGGGCCGTCGGGCAGTCCATTCCTACTATGATGGATACCTTCCTGACGTCCACCTCTGGGATTGAGAAGTCGATACTGTCCAGGAATCTATATTGTTCGACCTCGATGTTGGTTGGCCGCCTGGCGTTAATATTTATCGACTCTATTACCTGGATGGGGTCGATGGTCGCCCCATAGTCGCATCCCGGTGCTATCGCTGCTATCGCGCACCGTCCGGTCCTCATCTCCAGAACCTCATCTTTGCTGGAGATGGTTGTTACCGCCATTCTACTTGGCCTCATCCTCAATCCTATCTCTTCGGCCACCCAATCCTCAACTAAGGTGAAGGCTGCACCACTGTCGACCAGCATCAGTGTGGTTACTGATCGATTGCCTTCCCCGATTACCCTTACTGGTACTACCCCCAATAGTACCGTTCCTCTCTTCCTTGCCGCTACGGTGCTCGCTGCCATTGTCTGTCCTTTGCTCTGACCAAACTTAATTGGCGTTTCTTTGCATTGGTTGGCTCTATGTCCACTCATCACACATCGCGAGCAGATTTAATTTCTTCTCGCGTATTCTACCTGATCTTCCCTAGGTAGTGCTTGCCAATACCTGCAGTTCATGGTCTGATGAAGCGCATTTGTATGTAGTTGGCATTTGCTCTTTGGGTTGTAGCCATCCTTATAAAGTGCGTTGCATATCGCACTTATATTTGTACCAAAGTCCCTACTATTCTTATTGTTTGGGTTCGGCCTACTGGGCGTGCTGGGGTTATGTTTATTTGTGTTGTTATTTTTCCCCTGTCCGCTCCATGATGTGGTCTTACCCCCGGCTACTTGTGGACTGGTAGTCCCCTGCGTTGCTGCGTACGGCAGTGACTGTCTGAGCTTTGGCAATGCGTTCGACGCGTTGTGCTCTGGTTTCGGCCTGTGGTAATCGGTCTTTGGTCCCTCTCCCAGGCTATCCTCGCTGTTGTGTCCTCTACGGTAGGGACTACCCTACAGCCTACAAATCTACCAATACGAAGCTATAGAATATCTCTATCCGTAAAGTCCAGTAGCATACCGCTTACCAGATCCTAGTAACGATGTATCTTACTATGAGACTCTAGTAATGAAACGGGCTCGTACAGTATCTGACAACAAATCCCAGTCCAGGATATCTAAACAAACAGATACAATACACAAACTACTACTGGCGAGGAGCAGAGCCTGGCGTCTATTCTATGTACGTGGGCGGGTCTAATGCCTACGTACTAGACAAAAGGATACCTGTCCTCTAACCGGTATGGCAGATGTACAGTTACAGTAACAGACCAAACTCACGGGAAAACAATCCCCGCGCAGCGAATCCTAACTATCGCTGACAGTCCTAAATACAGTAACTTGCCGCGGTGTGATTTATATGGTTTATATACGAGCTAAGTGGGTTACAGACCTAGCGTTACAATACTGATCTCAGTCCTTAATCAGTCTAAAGGGGGTCGTGCCTAATGTAACAATACTGTTGAGCAGAAAACAACAGTTTAATAACGAAAATGAAATACTCCTTCTCATGCCGTAACTAAATATCTGATCCTAATTTTACAAATACCGAAAGTACGATAAATATACCTTGCCTAAAGTGATCTAAAGTACGCTATAACTAGTAGGAACTCTAAGGGTAAATATGTTTTAGGGCGTGTGTGTGTGGGTGTGTTACAATAAAACAATTTTGGTGTATATCTTTTCACTAGGTTTTAGTGATTTTCTGACCGAAATGATACCGTGCGCTAGCTACTAAAATGAACTAGTCGCGTTTTGTAGAACTTTATACTCACAAATGACGTCAAAGCTCTCTCCTTCCTATCCACAACTCAAGGGGCAACCACGGTGTTAGTAACTACACCCGTGATCGGCACTAATACCAGATTCTGGTTGTAAGATAAGAAATAGGGGTTAGTCGCTACCGTACGTTAGCTGATCTGGTATACAAATTTGATTCTAGAACTTTGTTGCCGCGGTAGTTAGCAGCAATACCTATCAGTACGTGGCAAGGCGCGGTAGGATATTAATAAAAACCTCCCTAGGCCAAGCGATGTGCCGGTAGCAGAAATACTCCTTGCCTGATCAAATAACTAACTTCAGGCAGGGGGGGGGGGGGGTACTAATGTATGTTCTACAGAGCGAACCGGTACCAAACAGTCAGTACTACAAATCACTAAATTATGGAACATATGCTGTCCGTACCTAATATGTACTTGCGTACTGACGAACGGCAATAGCTCGCAATACCTGTGAGGTATACAGGTAACCCGGGGATTTGCAGGACTGACAAAGGGGTTTCTGCCTAAATATAATTATTTGATCCTAAATTTTGCGGCGTCCAGGACGGCGTCACGCTTACCCTGATCTATAGGTCTTACGGCGGGCAAGGGCGTCGAACAAAGTCTTACCTTCCTCATAAAGCGGGCGCTGCATGGCAAGTGGAGTATTTCGAAGGGCGAAGGGGGTGTGCGGTCAAATCCAATGTGGGCGCTAGCGTGTTGTGGACATCTTTCCCCTGCGTTGCTGACGGCCTAACGGTCTAGGCTGCCATCTTCCCGATGTTTGGCTGTCCCAAAGTTGGACCAAAAGAAAACATGTTCAGGAGTTTGCAGTGTATTTACAGTTTAGCAAAAGATTTATCAAACAGAATTACAATAGTTTCAACAAGAAACCAACAAAGTATAACGAAATGATTAGTGCAACTAGTGCAGCAAGTAAGCAAGTAGAAGTATGTGTGTGTGATAACCGAAAGCAAACCAGCCCTTTATATACTAAATCTGGGACATAGAATTCACTAGAACCTTCGAGAGTATTCGATGGCCTCACATTGGAGCAATAAGATATTCCATGCCCTATGATTGGCCCAACTCATCGTTCGATACGTTGTACGCACCTCATTGGCTTACCAATCTGTACCAAATGAAAATAAATGGCCCCAAAATACAAATTTCCCGACCGGGATTCGAACTCGTAACCTATCTGTAATGTAACCAACGCCTTAACCATCTGACCACTACGCCACGAGAGTAACTAGAGGTTTTATGTATACAAATATGAATAGGCATATTACATTACTGTAACTTAATCAAAATGCGTCGGATTTTCGAAAGTTTTTACGTTAAAGTTAAACTACAAATGCTATCTTATAGTGAAATAATTCATCACCGCTCCATGAAAACAGTAAGTAAGACTGTTTTCACCAATCGAAATACAAAATATTTACAAACTACTTCTAAATCTACTGGTGGGACCTAAAATATAAAATAATCACTATCTAATTATTGCATACTTAATATTGCAGGTACAGCGTAAATACAATCCATCATACATACAAAATACAAATTTACTAATTAACTTTAGTGCATAAAATACAAAAGGGCTTTCGGTTATCAAGATAAACAAATTAAACAAATTAGATCAAAACAAATTAGAACAAATCAAACAAATAATTTCAATCTTTCAATAAATCTTTATATATTGTAAATATACATAATAAACTTCCACCAAATTAAATCAGTCCAAATATAAAATAAACACAAGGCGCTAATAACTTCCACCAAATTAAATCAGTTCAAATATAAAATAAACACAAGGCGCTAATAACTTCCACCAAATTAAATCAGTTCAAATATAAAATAAACATAATACGCTAATAACTTCCAAATAAGTTGTAAAGTGTCCTTCTGCGCTTGTGTCCTTCTGGGCTCCTCCCCGAGGCGCACCCACGAGGCGGACACCTTTCCACCACCCCTGGGGCCAGTCTGACTGCCTGTTATTATCAGACCGGGCCGGAGGGTGGCCCGATGCTTCCCGGGTTCAATTTTCAATTCCCCGATCACACCGGCACAGATCGTCGCACGTGTAGCCAGATGGTCGGCTACTGTCAACTTACTGTGGCCTGACTGTACATTGAGCCAACTCAGAGAATCAACCGGCGGGTGGACCAGTCAATAGCGATCGAGCACCAAGGTCGCCCTTGGGCCTAACCGACGGTCTTGTCCCAAGTGGGCTTGCGCTACCCGACATTGGAATTTTGACTCGTTTTCACCCGCCTCGCCGGCAGTATTGGAGGATACTGACTAGCACAAAGGCTAGGAACAAGTCACCACTTAACAGTCACTGTACACGTGTACTCAACAGATGCTCAAAATATCAAGTACACAAATCGGACACATACCATACACACACAGAAGACAAAATCGGGAAAGACAAAATCGGGGTCAAAGTCAGAGGGGACAAATTGTATCGACTAGCAGGCTAATTGAGAGTACCTTATTTTGCCGTCAGGGCAAAATAACTTTGTGTGCACAAAGTATGCTGGGGCGCAGTAGAGATATGGTCCTACTAATACCAGCGGCGTCGTCTGGACCAACTGGAAAGGTTTCCCACACTCACTCGCAGTGGCCACACATACAATCACGTGTACTCACGTACCCACAGCAACGGAAAGCTCAAAGACCCAAACAAATACCAAAGACCAATCAGCTGAACATGGAGACAATAACATATAGTATCAAAAAAACGGAACAGCTGATGGCCAAAGGAACCCATCCAAGCCCCAAGCAAACTGCCACTGGTCTCTCACATACAAATCATAGTTCATACCACATGAGCCACAAATCACGCCATGCCACCACACCCCTACTGTGTACAGGACTGGCAGTACGGCAACAGGCCGACTAGACGGAACCACGGCACCATGGCGATTCATGGTTCATTAGACACGAGGGCCTTCAGTGACTCCCTTGCACTATATTTAAGATTTAGCGTGCCCCCAGACCCTTCGAGTCCGCCGCCGCCTGTTGCTCGCACCCCTATAGAGACCTCACCTCTTTAGGTATGAGCTTAAAAGTTCGTCCTGCTGGTCTGGATATCTTCTCCTGAGCACAAATATAAATACCAAATATAAATACCAAATATAAATATCCAAATATAAATATCTGGTTGGTCTTGCGACTGGTACTATCGCTTTGGTAGGATGGGGCCGAGGTTCTCGCGTCATCTCGACATGAGGTCGCTGTAGTCTCTGCGACAAACGCTGAGCGAAGGTGATACTATCGAAGAGCTCGGGTGTCATCTCCTTAGATTCGGTTTGATCGTGGGATATCCAGTAAAATGGTAGGCTCGCGAGCCTTCCGCCGAACTCCTCGATCTCGCCTTTCTCGTACGCCTTGTACGCCCTGTAGAGGCTCAAAGCTTCCCGTTTCTCTTGCGTCGACTTATTAGATTCGTCCACTACCATGCTGTAGACGTCTGGTTCGACTAATTTGGGTTCGTAAATAACGATTTCACCCGCGTTCGGTCCACTCATCTAGAACGAATGGTACGGATTCGTCAAAGGGTATCCGCCTTCTTGGTAACGTAGACTTTGGTGGTATGAGCATCGCGCTAATATCAGCTCGGGGTTCTCGCAAACGTCGCTGGCATCGCATAACGCATAGTAGGGGTACAACGCTTTGAACTCCGCGCGTAACTCCTCCGCTCTTTTGTTATAAGCGTCCAATCGCTGTCGCGTGATGTTTGGATCCGCCTTGGACTTAGCGAGCTTGGCTGTACTCCTAGCCATACTCTCCACTTCAAACACGTTAAAGTTTTGGCTCCATAACGATTAAACGGTGCCTGGTGCTCTTATTCCTGCGTGGATCCCTGATAATAGTGTTTCTACTAGAGGAAGCACAAACAGAAGTTAGATGTGAGGAGACTTAGAGTTTTGTCGGCTTTTGGCTCAACTTTGCTCTAAAACCCCTACCCATTTGCCTAATGACTTCGGGTTCGCGTGATTTCGCAGTGGCTCTTAATCCAAAATTGTGCCGATAAAAAACGAATTCCGGGTAAACTAGCCGCGAGTCTAAAATACTCACCTTTTAATTTCCCAAACTATGTTCCCAAAGAAATAATAGTGCAGTCGAGAATTAATTTGGTCTAAATAATAGTAGACACGACTACGTAGAACAAGGCCGATTTTCTTTTCCAAAAAAATTTATCGGTAGGCTCGCAAGCCTTCCATCCGCTCTTGTCCTCCCCAATTTTAAATTTATCTAGCTGTATTCTAGAATTCACATTCACTGGAGAATCATTTTTCTTTTAAATCCAACTAAATGGATTTGTCTAATAAATTTTGAAAAATTGTCTCACTTGTGGGTTCCAAGTGGAATTCCATTCCTACTGTACACACAATCCCGCTCCTATGTGATACATGTTCACATATAAAGACAATGGAATTCCACCGCTGTCTCTATCTACAGTGAAGAGGATTACAAATGCACATACAGTAATACAAAATACTAAATTACTAAAATACGGTAAAGCTATGTGTGGCGGCCATCAAAGGTCCCACATCTATTTACTAATATTGGGTGGAGATTTGTAGTCTCCTGTCTCGTTTCTAGTTTCCTCTAGGAGTACGAGACGTTGTACAGGCCTATCTACGGTACGTCCGTCGATAGTCCTTACAGTAACGGTCCTTACTACACCGGATGTAGGGTGTGTGGTCAAAATGACTCCAGTCAGCCAAAACCGTCTTTTCAGATTAGCTTCAGCCAATAAAACGTGGTCACCACGTCTCAAACATCGTGTATTTAGATACCAAGAGGTTCTGGTCGAAATAGAGGGCAAATAATATTTCTGCCATATTTCCCAGAATTTATTTGCAAGTAGTTGAGTGATTTTCCAAGCCTTGTTGCCGTATCCGTCACTATCAACGGGTACCGAAATGGGCAACAATGTCGTCGGCGCCTGCATAAGCAGGTGCGCTGGTGTCAAGGCAAACTGTGCGTCGTTATTGTCTGGGATCAAAGCTATCGGTCTAGTGTTTAAGATTGCTTCGATTTCTATTAGTAACGTCGTCAGTTGGTCGTCTGTCATAATGTGTTGCGTCGGTATCACTTTAGCCATAGCTGTTTTTATTGAGCCAATCAGCCTTTCCCAAACGCCGCCTCTCCACGGACTGTCTGGAGTGTTGAAATTCCAAACAATACGGTGAGGACGTAGTTCCTCGGAAATCTGGTTTTGGTCCAACTTTCTCAAAGCTCTGGTTATCTCGTTCCGTGCGCCCACAAAGTTTGTCCCTTGGTCGCAGTAAATGGATTTGACCAATCCACGTCTAGCGATAAATCGCCGTAAGGCTAGGATAAAGGCATTGGTGGTCAAATCTGTCACTCGCTCTATATGGACAGCTCTGCTGGCCATGCAAGTGAAGATCAATCCCCAACGTTTTACCTGTACCCTTCCGCGTTTCGCGATTATGGGTCCAAAACAGTCTATCCCTGTCTCAGTGAAAGGGGGTCTAAATGCCTGTAATCTTGCTAGTGGTAGTTCACTCATTTCTTGGTGTCCTATCCTCGCGTGCACCTTCTTACAAATCATACAGTTCCGTGTTACCGAACTCAGTGCCTTACTAGGTCTAATCAGTACAAACCTCGATCGTAAGTGTGATAGACAGTGGTGTCTACCCACGTGTTTGAGTTGTACATGTGCGTCCAGTATCATAGCGCGCTGTAATTCATGGTGTTGCGGTATGATGATAGGATACCTAAAGTCAAGTGCAAAGTCGATGTTTTGGAGTCTGGACTTGTGACAAAGTAAGCCCCGGTAAATAATCGGACTCCAACTCAAAATCGGTGAAGACTTAATCTGTTTACCTTGGTTGATCGCTGTGAACTCTTGTGCGAAATATCGCAATTGATAATGTCGAATGATATCAACTTCACAGTGGCCAACTTCCTTTAAGGTAAGTCTTCTAGGAAAGTCGCGTTTGCCTCTGGCATATTGTCTCAAACGTTTGAGCCATGCTAACTTGCGGCACGCGTCAGTCCATGATCTAGTTAGGTTCACTATCCGGTCAACGTAAGTGTTAGTGACGTCATCAGGTAAGGTGTAGTCGTAGTGTGGATACTTGTCTGGACTTGGTAGGCCCACGGGCCTTCCGGTAGGTTTGTCTGAGTCCCCAAGTTCGTCAATCTTTACGGTCTTACCTTTACCGTCCGCACCTAATGTGTCGACTGGCAGTAACGGTTTCAACTCTACAGTATCAGTGTGTTCCTGTGAGCCTGTAAGCTTCCTAACCTTAGTCACACGTTTACCTGTAGGTGGTAAGTCAAGTACTTTCTTTGAGCAGAGTGTGATCGCTGTGGCCACACCTTTGTCGTCCAAAGAAGTCAAATTCGGTAAGTCTCTAAAAGTCCGCTCCAATGGGTCCTTTAATGGAGTGTCTAGTAGACAGTCTGGTGAAGCGTCCGGTGAACAGTCTGGTGAGACGTCTGGTGAGACATAGCGCGGAACTTCCAGCGAAATGTCCTGTCATCGGTCCCAAGGTCTGTCTGGCGTAACTTCTGTCAGAAAGTCTGGTCCAAAGTCTGGTGGACAGTCTGTCGAGATGTCTGGTGGAAAGTCTGGTGAGACGTCCGGTAGACAATCTGTCGAGAGTTCCATAAAACAATCTGGCGAACAATCCGGAGAACAATCTGGTGTCGCTTCTGGTGAATAATCTGGCGAATAATCTGGTGAACAATCCGGCGTAACGTCTGGTGAAATCTCCCGCGGAACATCCGGCGAAAGATTCGTACAAGCGTCTGGTCGAGTGTCTGGTGAGACGTCTGGCGTAATGTCAGGTCTGGCGTCCAGGTCATCAGATTTCGTCCGTCCTTGTTTCCTCTTGACCTTGGCGTTGGCTTTCGCTTTGGACTTGACAACCTTGTCGATTTTTATCTCGGCACCTTCTGGTATGGTGTTGGTTGTCGCGTCGAATAACGGTGGCCATTCGTCTGATGGTCGCTGTAGGAAATCGGGTCCTCTAAACCAAAAGGATTTATTGTCCGGTTTACAAAAGTCAAGCGGTTGCATCCCCCGTGACGCGATGTCAGCTGGGTTCAGCTTCCCTGGACAGTGACGCCAATCTTGTTTGAGCGACCGGTCTAGTATTTCAGCCCGTCTGTTGGCTACGAAAGTCTTGAACTCAAACGCTTTGTTGTTTATGTACCAAAGTACCAACGTCGCATCCGTCCAATATGTGACCTTCAAGTTAGCCTCCAGCTCGCGTTGAACTAGACTGACAATATCGGTGGATATCGTCCCGGCTTGCAGCTCTCCACGAGGTACAGTCATATACTTCAATGGCATTGTTCTAGCCTTTGAAGTAACGAGAGACACATCGTAGCTGTCCGATGTCACTTGTCGTCTAAGGTATAAAGTAACCCCCAATCCATCCTTGCTAGCGTCACTAAAGCTGTGAAGCTCTAATTCAGCAGGAAAGGTGGTTTGCAAAGGAAAGTATACCCTCGGTATGGTATAGTCTTGTATGAACGTCAGTTGGGCTTCCCAGTCCCTCCATCGCTCAGCTAACTTTTCTGGGATGGGATCGTCCCATTCCAGTCCGGCTTGCCAAATGCTGCGGAGTATGATCCTAGCATGTAGGATCACTGGACTAATGAAACACAATGGGTCATACAATCGACTCATGGTCGATAAGCAAGTCCTCTTTGTGAGAGGTCTAGTCTGGTCGTTGGACCTTACACGTACCCTAAAATTGTCGGTGTTAGGGTCCCAACTAAGTCCTAATACTTTGGTCGTCGGTAGAGGTTCTAGGTCTAAGTCTAAGTCACCTCCACTGCGATCCATCGGGTCAAATGAGTTTACCAGTTCGGGTTCGTTGGAAGCGACCTTCGTCAGGTGAAATCCGCCCTCAGCGAGACAATCCTGGAGTTGGTGTGCTGCGGTTGTAGCGCGCTCCAAGGTGTCACAACTCTTGAGGCCGTCATCCACGTATAAATCTCGTTCCACTGTCCGAACTACTTCTGGGTCAAACTGGTCTTGTCTGTCCAATGCGGTCTGCTTTAAGGCGTACATGGTGCAGTTGGGGCTGTCCCTGGCTCCGAATACTCTTACCTGCATTTGGTAAGTTTCTGGCGGAAGTTCTAAGTTTCCGTCCGGATACCAAAGAAACCTCAAGCTGTCCCTGTCCCGCTCCAAAGCCTTAACCTGGTGAAACATGGCCTCTACGTCACAGGTGAAAGCCACTTTGCGTTGTCTAAAACGCATTAGGACTCCCATGCGGTAATTGTTCATATTCGGCCCGTCCATCAGTTCGCTGTTCATAGACATCCCTTGGTAAAGCGCGGCGCAGTCGTTGACTACACGCACCTTGCCAGGTTTGTCCGGGTGTCGAACAAAATGATGTGGCAGGTAATATGTCTGATCTGTGGTTACCTCGGGATTTAACATCCTAATGGCGTATCCCTTTTGGAGATACGTCTGAGGTTGTGCATTGTATTGCATATGGGCTGTCTCGTCTCGCAACAATCGCTGCCTTATTGATTTGAGTCGCCTCAAAGCAAGCGGGTAATTGTTAACGAGCTTAGGTTGTCCATTGCGCCACAACATACCAACCTCATAGTGGCCATTCGCGGTCTGGCGAATGGTATCTCTCATAATATTTAATGACCGTTTTTCCTGTTCTGACATAGCGGTCTCGTAACTACCGGGTTCTGCTGAGTCCTGTTCCAACCATTGAATGGTCCGTTCAGTCAGCAGTCGGTCAAGCGCTGCTTGCACTGCGCCATGGTCCTCGTCCACGTCTTCGTCCGCTGCGGTGGCTAGTGTCAATGCGTCTGGTAGGCTCGCAAGCCTTCCGGTGTCACTAGTCGGCGTCGAATCGTCGTGCGGCGGTTTGACAACTTCTTGATCTATCGGTAGGCTCGCAAGCCTTCCAAGATCAACGACCGGTGTCGACGCCTGGTGGGTGGGGTCGATGACCTTTGGATTTTTCGGTAGGCTCGCAAGCCTTCCAAAATCCTCGTTCATCGAGTCATCCACAGCAACAACCCTTTGGTCTTCGGTAGTCAATACAACCTGGTTTACTGCAAGTAGTTGTAAGTCAGAGGTCCGTGTGGTCATGTCCAGATCAGTTACGTCAGTAGCGGTGGCGTCTGCGTTAGCGACGCAAGTCTGTCGTAGTGCCGTCCGTACAATTGGACCACGGGAGTGTGAAGGAGAGTTATCTATCATAGTAGTCAATAAACTACACGTACTCAGAACATCGTCCTCCTGGTCACTTACCTCTAGTGAACGTATTGGTGCTCTAGTATACCAACCTATGGGAGTTCTACATGCGTAGGGGTTGCCCGCTGTAATAACAGATGGGCGTGTCTCCCATACCTGATGTAAGTTAAACTGGTCTGTCCCAATTAACATCGCAATGGAACGATAATTAACAGGACATTCCGGTATTCCAAGGTGTCGGAAATACTTACGATCTTCCGGTGATTGCTCTGGCACAGGGCCGAGCAAGTTACTAAAGTCCTTCGTAGCTGCAAAGGTCAAATTTCTTACCGGAAGTAATGAGCGCTCCTCCTTGCTGTGTTCCGCTTTGGAAAGAAGGGTGTCTAAGGTTAGTTTTACTCTTGTCAGAGGGATCGCTCTCTTACCATGCATGCTGCTTACAGTATACTGAGCAGTCTTACCTTGACTCATGTCCGTAACCACATCGGCTACTTGTTCGTCGACATAACTATGCGATGACGCAGAGTCTAAGATGGCGTATATACGCTTGCTCCCTCGGGTTCCGGTAATCTTTATAGGAATCACGCTAAACCCTTTCAATTGGTTCTGTCTGAGGAGCGTTATCGATGGCTGTTCCTCACCCGCATGCACGTAAAAAGTGTCGTCTTCCTCCTCGTCCTCGTCCGATGATCCTGACTGATCCATACAGTCTGCATAAAAGGTACGGATCTCGCGCGGCGCACGCTCCTTATAAAGCGAGTCGCATCTAGCCGCTTTATCTGGATGCTCTCGTCGAAAGCGTTTGGTCGGAGTATGACTGGTTGTGTGGAGCAACGCGTCATGGTTACGTCCACACTGAGGACATGTATCGTCGCTCGGGCAATCCTTCCGGACGTGTCCTGGCTTCATACATCTCCAGCAGGAATCTAACGATCGAATTTGGAGTCTCCTTTCTTCAATCCCTAACTCCTTAAAAGCGCGACATCCATGAAGTTTATGTCCGCTATGGTTTCTGCCGTTCCGCTCGCAGTATGAGCATCCCGCAAAGTCCGCCGGCAACTGTTGTCGTGGCTGCGTGGTGCCGATAGGCGTCAGAACTTTAGAAGTTTCAGTAGGGGTGGCGTAGGTAACGGCTTTCGCGTTCGTCGGAAACGGTTTAGTCCGATTCGGCGCAGAAATAGCTATCCCTTCCGCCGCGATATGGTGATCGGTATAGTTCGATCGAGTCTCGATCACGGCCTCCCGTGAAATCAGTTGATAGACGTCGGTGAGTTTTAAAAGCCCGCCGGCCTCTTCACCCTGGTACTCGATGCGTCGCCATTCTTGTCGTAGTCGATGATGAAGTCGACCGATTATCCTGATGAGAACCGTCGGTGCGTTAGCGTACTCGAGTTGTCCAATGGACCGTAAAGTCCCTATAGCGTTCTTGATTTCGTCCGCGAGTCGTAGAAGATCGATCGGTTTCGAAATGCTGCCTCCTTTACAGAGGTCTTCGATAATGGATTTAGCCATGGCGACGTTACCTCCGTAAATCGAATATAAACGGTCGTACGCTAACTCAAAGGCATCGGGAACACCAATGAAGGTTTCCGCTAATCGTTTCGGCTCACCAGACAGGACTAGGAGCAAGTAATTAAACTTCTCCGTCGAGGTGAAAGCACACTTAGCGATCTGGGACTCTACGTAGTCTACCAATGTACGCCAGTGTTTCGCGTTGCCAGAGAACTTCGGCGGTTGCTGTGCCGGTAATCCGTGTCTAGCCGCGAATTTCGCAATCTCGCTAACCAAATCCAACTGTCCGCGTCCCTGTTCGGTGGCGTCGTCCAGTCGCTCCCTTCCGCGCGTTGTTCGTCGGTAGGAATTATTTACGGGATCTTCTTCTCGATGTGTCGGAGTCTGTCTAGTCTCCTGTTCTCTCCTTGGTGGTCGATGTTGTTCAGGTTGTTCTAACTCCACGCTGGTTCGTGATCGATCCGACGGTTGCGCTTCGAGTCGCTCTTCTATCTGAGCTAGTCGGTCCGTTACAGGTCAAATTATTTCGGCGAGTCTGTTGGTCCTGATCGCTTCCGCTGGTTGCAACGTGGGTTTCTGTTGGGGTGTTTCTCGAGGTGGATTGTCGATGTATGGATTCGTCGATCTCTCCTCCCGTTTGTAATCCACTGCCGCTGCCGCTCCAGTACGGAATATTTCCCGTTCCGTCGACTCCGAGTCGCTAGATGAGTCGCTGTCGTCCGGATAAGGTGGTTGGCGGGTTCGCATCCGGCGTATTATTCTTGGTCGAGTTCGTTGTGGTCTGGGATCTATGGCTCTCCATTGTTCGGCAGGCTCGCAAGCCTTCCACGAAGTCGTAGGTCTCGTTGAACTCGGTTCGATCCTGTGGGTACTACCCACATCCATCCTCTTCCGTTGTTCGGTAGGCTCGCAAGCCTTCCACGAAGTCGTAGGTCTCGATAAACATTGGGTGAGAGGTCTTGTAAAAACATCGGAGTTAAGTGCTACTGTAGGTTTATAAATGACTGGGTTCGGGCAGCACGTCACAGGTTTAACTTGTAATGGTTTACTCACCTGTTTTACTGTCATAAACGCAGGTTCGTCTCTCTCTACAAGTAAACTACGACTTACTGTAGGTGGACTAGTTATGTTACCTGCTAAAATTGGCGATGAAGTCGCCCTAGGTTGCGGTATTTCCGTCACAATAAACCTACTACCTTGCGTCGAGCGCACAGGCGTTATTTCCTTAGGTATCGTAACAAAGACCGGTTTTATCGGAGTCGTGGGTTTGAGCATAGGAATAACTTGGGGAAAACGTTTACAGTAATCCTCGACGAACTCCTCTCCTCGATCTATCGCTCCCACACTTCCTTCCTCGATTCGCTTCTGAATTCCGCGATATCGAGTTTCCATGCGATCCAGGGCAGACAAGTCGTGTCCAGCTCGAGACCTTATAGATCTATCTCTCGCATCGAGTTTGAGGTCCTCTTGCGCGTTCGCCGCCTTGCGCGATCTGCGATTTAGTTCGAACTGGAGCTGCATCTCCCTTTCGCGTTGATCTGCTTCCTTTTAGTGTACCGCTAACTCCGCTTCCTGTATAGCTAAACGAGCGTTTATTTGTCGCGCCTCTAACGTGGCACTAGCGTCGGATGCTGCTACATCCTTTCGCTACATCCTCTCTGCGCTGTTTTTCTCCTTCGATGGCGATCTGTGCCATCTGTCGTTGCGCTTCTTCCTCGACGACTTGTTGTCGGCGTGCGACCTCCTGTTGTTGTCGAATAATTCCAGACGCTGTTCTACTAACGTTGCCAACGTCGCCAACGTCGCTCTGTACGCTAACGAACGATCTATCCAGTGGTGGAATTTGGTAGGCTCGCGAGCCTTCCGTAGATAGAACTTCTGTCGTCCCTCTCGGTACAACTTCCGGTTCTTCGATCGGTACTCCGCATCTACGAAGAAAATTGGTGAGCGTCCCTAACCTCCCGTCCAGACAGTATAGTTCTTCTTCCTCTTCGGGTTGTAACAACGCGTCCGAAATTGACTCACCTAACAGTTGGTCGAGTTGTTCTTGCTGAGTCGATCCTACAACCGACTTAAACTGAATGAGGCTTTCCCTCGCAATTACCAACTTATCGATTATCTTTACCTGAGTAAAGTTGTCGCCACGCAACTCTGCAAGTTCGTGTAAACCTTTAAGTTTATCTATGGAAGCATGTACCCTACTTTCTATCCTTACCTGTAAGGCATAGAACTCGTATCTCGACATCGGGGCGGTTAACTCACGTAAAAGGCGAAAACCTTCTCCGAAGTTTTGAGTAATCTGGGCCATGTGTCCTCCTATACTCCTAATAACATTCTCCTGGCTTCCAGTCGAACTTACCATGTCCGGTTCCCGCGATCTGGTCTGCGGGACGGTAAGGAAATCTTCGATTCTGCCGTCGCCACGCGTTGCGGCTTCTGGTATTTCCGTTCGGGGTACCGGCGACGCACGCGGTGTGACATCGGTAGAATCTCGGGTTCTCCTTCTCGGTTCGTCTACTGTCGATCTGTCTGGGTCGCACGAGTCATAGTCGGTAGGGGGGTATCGAGTCGAATGGGGTGTGTCACTCATGTCTTATTATATACGTCAAGTACGGGTAATAAAATGTCAAAGTATCGGAATGTTGAAATGTCAAACTTACCTTGGTATATATAGTATATATATACCCTAACCGGTACAAATAAATCAACAAAGTCAGAATGTCGAAATGTCAAAATGTCGAAATGTCCAAATGTCAAACTTACCTTGATATATATATATATCATATATATACCCTAACCGGTACAAATAAACTAACAAAGTATATAATAAAATATGTAATAATCTAGCCTACCGGCTAAATTTGTACGAATAAATGAGATAACGGTATACGTTACCAAAATGTAGATCAACAAGTACAAATAATAGGCAAAACAGCAACGTCTAACGGGAAAATAAGTACCAACAACACTACTAATAGACAGTGAAACCCACAAATTTTGAGTACTACTGTGCTTTCTTAAGTTTGAACGACACGAGTCGTAAAACTTACGTTCCTTTGACCTTCCAGTCGTGCAAATTCCCAAATACAAACCGGACGTGGGTCGTTCCGTTTTTCGGCGGCGCGGACGAATTTATTGTCTCCCAAACTTTGCGAAAAGCGGTCTAATCCTCGAAGCGGTCCAGAAATGAGTCCTTGAGTCCTGAAAAGTCGAAGGTTGGAGTTTTACTTCTACGCTACGAAAATTCTTCCTAGGTACCGATACAACTTGGTCTTTAAACCCTATGTACCTTTTCAAGTACCGAAAAGTAACACCGCACACACACGGCGTAAAACAAAATGCTACAAACTAACTATTAGCTAGTCAAATATTAAATACAAAACTACTAGCTACCCTAAAGCCTACTGAAGCAGGGGACGTTCTACAAATTACTAAATTTACTAACCTTAATTTTTTAAATATCTCCTACTTACAATAGCTAACAGTATGTGAGAGACCTCACGGTTGGGATCAATACTATACACTAATTTGTATAATATATACCTCACTGTTGTGTCCTCTACGGTAGGGACTACCCTACAGCCTACAAATCTACCAATACGAAGCTATAGAATATCTCTATCCGTAAAGTCCAGTAGCATACCGCTTACCAGATCCTAGTAACGATGTATCTTACTATGAGACTCTAGTAATGAAACGGGCTCGTACAGTATCTGACAACAAATCCCAGTCCAGGATATCTAAACAAACAGATACAATACACAAACTACTACTGGCGAGGAGCAGAGCCTGGCGTCTATTCTATGTACGTGGGCGGGTCTAATGCCTACGTACTAGACAAAAGGATACCTGTCCTCTAACCGGTATGGCAGATGTACAGTTACAGTAACAGACCAAACTCACGGGAAAACAATCCCCGCGCAGCGAATCCTAACTATTGCTGACAGTCCTAAATACAGTAACTTGCCGCGGTGTGATTTATATGGTTTATATACGAGCTAAGTGGGTTACAGACCTAGCGTTACAATACTGATCTCAGTCCTTAATCAGTCTAAAGGGGGTCGTGCCTAATGTAACAATACTGTTGAGCAGAAAACAACAGTTTAATAACGAAAATGAAATACTCCTTCTCATGCCGTAACTAAATATCTGATCCTAATTTTACAAATACCGAAAGTACGATAAATATACCTTGCCTAAAGTGATCTAAAGTACGCTATAACTAGTAGGAACTCTAAGGGTAAATATGTTTTAGGGCGTGTGTGTGTGGGTGTGTTACAATAAAACAATTTTGGTGTATATCTTTTCACTAGGTTTTAGTGATTTTCTGACCGAAATGATACCGTGCGCTAGCTACTAAAATGAACTAGTCGCGTTTTGTAGAACTTTATACTCACAAATGACGTCAAAGCTCTCTCCTTCCTATCCACAACTCAAGGGGCAACCACGGTGTTAGTAACTACACCCGTGATCGGCACTAATACCAGATTCTGGTTGTAAGATAAGAAATAGGGGTTAGTCGCTACCGTACGTTAGCTGATCTGGTATACAAATTTGATTCTAGAACTTTGTTGCCGCGGTAGTTAGCAGCAATACCTATCAGTACGTGGCAAGGCGCGGTAGGATATTAATAAAAACCTCCCTAGGCCAAGCGATGTGCCGGTAGCAGAAATACTCCTTGCCTGATCAAATAACTAACTTCAGGCAGGGGGGGGGGGGGGTACTAATGTATGTTCTACAGAGCGAACCGGTACCAAACAGTCAGTACTACAAATCACTAAATTATGGAACATATGCTGTCCGTACCTAATATGTACTTGCGTACTGACGAACGGCAATAGCTCGCAATACCTGTGAGGTATACAGGTAACCCGGGGATTTGCAGGACTGACAAAGGGGTTTCTGCCTAAATATAATTATTTGATCCTAAATTTTGCGGCGTCCCAGGACGGCGTCACGCTTACCCTGATCTATAGGTCTTACGGCGGGCAAGGGCGTCGAACAAAGTCTTACCTTCCTCATAAAGCGGGCGCTGCATGGCAAGTGGAGTATTTCGAAGGGCGAAGGGGGTGCGCGGTCAAATCCAATGTGGGCGCTAGCGTGTTGTGGACATCTTTCCCCTGCATTGCTGACGGCCTAACGGTCTAGGCTGCCATCTTCCCGATGTTTGGCTGTCCCAAAGTTGGACCAAAAGAAAACATGTTCAGGAGTTTGCAGTGTATTTACAGTTTAGCAAAAGATTTATCAAACAGAATTACAATAGTTTCAACAAGAAACCAACAAAGTATAACGAAATGATTAGTGCAACTAGTGCAGCAAGTAAGCAAGTAGAAGTATGTGTGTGTGATAACCGAAGGCAAACCAGCCCTTTATATACTAAATCTGGGACATAGAATTCACTAGAACCTTCGAGAGTATTTGATGGCCTCACATTGGAGCAATAAGATATTCCATGCCCTATGATTGGCCCAACTCATCGTTCGATACGTTGTACGCACCTCATTGGCTTACCAATCTGTACCAAATGAAAATAAATGGCCCCAAAATACAAATTTCCCGACCGGGATTCGAACTCGTAACCTATCTGTAATGTAACCAACGCCTTAACCATCTGACCACTACGCCACGAGAGTAACTAGAGGTTTTATGTATACAAATATGAATAGGCATATTACATTACTGTAACTTAATCAAAATGCGTCGGATTTTCGAGAGTTTTTACGTTAAAGTTAAACTACAAATGCTATCTTATAGTGAAATAATTCATCACTCGCTATAGACTGGGTCCGTTATAAGTTCAGCTTCATAGTTTAAGAAGCTTGACATCTCTTCTAAACCCGGTTCCGCACCCTTCTTATCTCGAGTGGAGAAAGCAATTTTTCTCCACTTATTGCGCAGCCAAATCGGTAGTGCCTGCGCTATCGTAGTGATGTTGTTGGACGCATTGAGTTCGTATGGCGCTTCCAGCGTCTTTAGCACGATTAGCGCCTTCTCGACTTTGTTAGCGAATGTCTTTATGCTAACGGGGCCATCCTGTAGGCCACCCGATGTTATACCTCTCAGGGTCTGCCGGATGATCTTGGCCGGGTGCCCGTATTCCTTGTCTAACGCCCGCCATGCCGTCGTGAAGCCACCCTCGATGCCCTTGTATTGCCTCACGATGTCGTATGCTGGGCCCCCTGTATATACTTGCAGATACTTTAGGCACTCCGCCTGCATCAAATTCTTTGTTAATATTTCGTTACTATACATGCGCCGAAACTGTAGGTATTCTTCCGGCCTACTTCCATCGAATTTGAATGGTTCCACGGGTGGTAACTCGATCCTGGTCTTTAATGCATCGATTAACGTGGCCATCATCCCCATCGCTTGCGCTTCCAATGGGTTCGATAGATGCTGCATAGGTTCTCCCGTGGGTGCGGTCCGTTCGTCCTGTCTGCCGCTTTCCTCTGACTTGGATATATCATAGGGGGTAGCGGCCCCCTCCATATTTCTGTGTCGCACGATCTATTCTCGTCCAAGGGGTTCGATGTTCTTACTCCTATTGGGGTATATTGTTGATATTGTGATGGGGAAATGTCACCCTGTCCCCCCCCCCCCCCCCACCGGTATGCTTGGTACTGGGGTTGATGTTAATATATTGGGGCCCATACACCTATCCGCAATAATTCTCCCCTCCCCTGGGTATATGTTATGTCCTTGCATGCTGTAGTCATACTGCTGTGCTGGTACCGGTATAGGCCTATCTACTTCTGGCCTACCTGCCGGTATATACTCCGTGACTTCCGGGTTTAATCCCGTTGTTTGCGCTATCCTATCGCCTATATTATCTCTCTCAGCATGGCCTATGGTATGTGCAGTAAGGCCTACAGTATGTCCTGCAGTCTGTATGTGTCGCTCGGGATCAAAGTTTATCCTTCTCGAATAATCCTCCCCGCGGCTACCATATTCTCGATCGGTAGGTATATCCCGTCGGGAAGTTTCTCTTCGACCCCCTCTACTGCTCTCGTCCTCGTGCCGGTACGTCCTGTACCTCTCTCTCTGTGCGTAATACGCCTCGTCAGGTCACGTTCCTCCGGGGCGATGGCAATCTCCCGAAGTTCGACCCCACTGACTCTCCGTCTCCACCTCTACTACCGACGGCTCGCTATCCGTCCTCGCTCTCCTGTCGTTCGTGGCGACACTTCTTCTACTCTCTTCCTTTCTTCTCTCTGTAGTGCAGTATTCCCGCTCGTGAGATCTCTCGTCGACCTCCCGGTTAAACTCCACTGTTCTTCTTCCCTCTTCTGATTGGGCTCGACGCCTCGTCGCGGGCCCTCTCGCGACGTCAACCTGTCTCTCTCTGCTCGATCGCACGCCGCTGGGGATACTCGCAATCCCCTTACTACTCTCCATCGCCGGGTGCTGCGGTTCACCTAATTCGCCCCGCGCATTATCCGCCGACGCTTGTGGGACACTCTTTGCCCGCTCGCCGCTAATCTCTCGTTGTGGGGCTCCTGTAGCCCCCCCCCCCCCCCACTCGCCACATCTAACTTCACTATCTCTTACTTCGCTACTACACCCCTCTCTAGTCGACACATTAACCCTACTGCGGCTGGGTCTATTCACCCCCGCCTCTCCCTCTGCTACTGTGTGGCCTACCAGGCCCTCTACTTCCTGCCTACTAACTACGTGGCCTACCAGGCCCTCACTGGGTTGACTCAACCCCGCCACTTCCTGCCTACTAACTACGTGGCCTACCAGGCCCTCGTCGGGTTGACTCAACCCGGTCACTTCCTGCCTACTAACTACGTGGCCTACCAGGCCCTCATCCGTCGGGCTGCCCGCGCCCGCCGCGTTTATATTAATAGCACCATTACTAGTATCGCCCGTTAGATCAATTAAATCCTCCAAATCAATTAAATTGTTTTGCACGCCTAAATTAGAAACGGAATTACTTTGTTCGTTCGAAATAAGATTATCTGAATTATTCTGCGTATTTATATTATTTGGATTATTTTGTAAATTTACATTATTTGAATTATTTTGTAGATTTATATTACTTGAATTATTTGTATTTAAATTTAAATTACTACTACTAGGTAAAATATTTCCTGCAATGAAAGTTTGGTTAGAATTATCCAATACGGTACTATTAATATTAACGTTATCTACTGTATTATTATTACCCCCCCCCCCCCCCCGCCCGTACGGTCACACCAGTCTTGGGTCTGTCGTGCGGTCCCTGTAAGTGAGGTATTAATAAATGTTTCCACAGCCCTTGGCTCCTCATAAATACTCGAGCCAGTCTCGCTCTCTGACAGCCCCATCTGCGCCAGTTCTAGTCGGCGTTTCTGTTTCGCCTGATACTGCATAAGCCCCTTTAGCCGGGCATGCATACCATCCCGCACACGTTTTCTCTCACTCTCCCTCTCTCTGCCCTCTCGTGAATTCTGATCGGCTAACTCTGCCTCTCTCGCAACTCTCTCCAGTCGTCTCGCCTCGCGCTCTTTTCGCTCGTTATCCGCACTCACCTCGCGCTCTTTACGTTCCGCCTCACGCTCTGCCTCGCGCTCTTTACGTTCCGCCTCACGCTCTGCCTCGCGCTCTTTACGTTCCGCCTCACGCTCTGCCTCACGCTCTTCTTGCTCCTTCCTTTCCATCCTCCCTATTTCCTCGCACTCCCTAAATCTTCTCGCAGCCCTCTCGGCCCTCTCTTTGTTCTCTCTAACCAGCTCTTTCTCCTGCTCTATTAATGCACTCTCTTCCTCTAACTGTCTCACTAATTCTCTCTGGTCTAGCGCCGCCAGATCGAGTTGGCATGCCAGATCTATTTCTCGCACCCGTTTTTCTTTTGCGGAGGATGTAGCGAACTTATTGGTTGCGACGGACTCCCCCCGCCTTCCCGTCCTGCTAACTTTCCCCCGCCTCCCGGAATTTTCCACAACCGATGAGACCGAATCCTCGGGGTTAACCTCGGATTCGCCCTCCTGCGGTCTCCCCCAACCCACCAATTTTACTCCCCGGGCATCGACTAAGTATGGCCCTACGTACACTACGCTAGGTTTCATACCCCTACATTCCCATAGTTCAAACAGTTCGCTGGCCACCCCTCTCACTCTCTCATCGGCCAGTTCTCCCTGTCCAAAATGCATTAAGTAATCAAAGTGTCTGTTCGACTCACCTAATTGTTTCTTCAGCTTTACCTCGTCTACCTTCGCCCCTCCTTTGGCCTCTTTCAGTTGCTTTGGATTGCGGCGTAGGCTCGTCGGAGCCGGTCGCTGACCCCGACGTCCTCGTCGCCGACATCTCCTTTATCCCTCCGTGTCCAGCGTCGTACCGGCGGCCCCACCGTCGCCGTTCCGGTGGGCCGTCCGTCGCCCTCGGCCTGTGGCTGGCCGGCGACTTCGGCACGTCGACCGCCGCTGTGTGTCGACTCGTCTCTCTCCCCCCTCGACTCGTCTCTCCCTTCTCTCGACTCGTCTCTCCCTTCTCTCGACTCGCTCTCTCGTCTCGACGCTCTCTCTCCTCTTGGATTGCCGAATCACCTATTATCGATGGATCCGGCGTCGTGGGTCTATACCGTCGCGTCGCGGCCTCGCGGATCGTTAGATCGCCGTCCGGGGTCCGCGGCGGTGTCGCTTCTCCTTCTCGACTCATCTTTACTTTACTTTAGTATAGATTGGTGGCTGGCAGTCACAGTAACAGGCAGCTTGGTTCTTTCCACTGTGATGGGATCCGAGAATCCCGGTTTATCCGTTAGCTTTCCTACGCGTCTCCGCCATGCGTGTGTGAAAAGAGTTTTAGTTGTTGACTGATCGGTGTGTATAAATAAGAAGGTATAATATAACTGAATAGGATATAGCACAGTTGGCACAGTTGATTGATGATTAAGTGTACCGGTAAATAGAATGACAATACTGCAGTACACGGAAACGGAGATGGTGGAAAGAGTCCCGGTCCCGGTACCGCCCTAACTAACTGACTTACTAAAGTGAATGAATATACACAAAGACCGGTAATATATTGCACGGTTGGCCACGTTGCCTTACTCAGTCGATGCTTGCCCCCCATTGGCTGATAACTCATTTCTCACCCTCCCATTTCCCTGGGTGTGTTTCCCCCTGTAGCTATTACTCTCTCCCTCCCGGAGGTGTAACCTCTGACCCCCGCTGTGTGTGTTCCCTTGGGGTTTGTTGCCCCGCTTATTGGGGTGATACAAGGTTGATTGGTAATCAACCTTGTAGTTCCAATATTGCTTAAACCTCCTGCCCTCCCAACTTTGTGTGGGGTGGTTGGCGGAATTGATACGCTAACAACCATGGCCATAAGACTTATTCTACTTAAGCCTAAAATTGACTGTAGGAATATCTATAAACCAAAATCATGTTACAAAAGAATTCAGGTTTTTAGTTCGGACAAAGTTGCTGAAGTGCGACAAGTATTTCAAGAGACAGACTGGAATATTTTCTATGATGAAACCCAGAGTCTAGATGAAAATGTAGAAACAACTGAAAGCTACATAAAGTATGTAATTGATCGACACTTACCCTTGACAAAGATTAAAACCAGGAAGTTTAATATGCGGCAGCCGATCAAGGGTATTAGTGAACTAATGGAAGAAAAAAGGCTTGCCATTGTGAATAGAGATAATGCCAAGCGAAATGAGTGCCAGAGAAAGATTAATAAATTAATATTTAACAAACGTCAATCCGATTTTAGCAGTATGTCAAAAGATCAACTATATAAGCTATCAAGCAACTGCCCCAAGAACAAACATAAAATTCATACATTTGATGCGAAAGAAGTTGAGAGCTTAAATGAGTTCTTTACTAGGTTTAATGAAGACGTGGACAAAGATGAACCAACGTACAAAGGAGTTAGCTATGAGAATAATGTGAAAGTCATTGAGCCTCTTGAAGTTGAACATCAAATCCGTAAATTGAAATCAAATACTGCCCAAGGAAGTAGCATTATATCATCAACTTGCTATAAAACATTCGCTAAGGAACTTTCAATACCATATGCCTCCCTTTTTAATGGCAGCTTTCAACTCCAAAAATATCCTCAAAATTGGAACTCTGCGCTAACATCTTCTTTACCCAAAAGACACAACTCATCTATCTCAGATAAAACGAGTTTCAGGCCTGTATGTGTTACTCCACTAAGCTCAAGGATCCTCGACAGGATTGCACTAGGAATTTTCCGTTCTGCAACAGTAGATAGCGATGACATCTTCCAATTTGCGTACAAAAAGGATTATTCAACTGCAGATGCAGTGCTTTATTTATTACACCAAATTACGGGAGCACTAGACAAAAGGCACTCAATCGTAAAATGCCTATTCATAGATTACTCCTCTGCTTTTATTACTGTACTGCAGAACAGATTCTTGAACAAACTGCTAGACGATCTGCCTACAGATATGCGCTGGTTGGTGACTTGGTTACAGTCTTATATGAGTAACTTCTCTCAATGCGTTAAATCTGGTAGAATTATATCTCCTACAATAACTCTAAAAGTTGGATTTCCTCAAGGTGGTCCTCTAAGCGGTCCATTGTTTACGAAAGATACAGATGAAATTAGAGAAGAAGATGGTTCCCTTGCCAAGTATTCCGACGATTCTCGTTGCTTGTACTCTATTAGTTGCTCAAAAGATCATGATAAATATGAGCTAAGTATTAAGAAAATTGTAGATTTGTCATTAAAGAAAAACTTGAAGCTGAACACAAAGAAGTCTGAGGAACTGTGCTTCATTCCAATAAACTTCAAAGACTCTAAAATCGTAGATATTGCAGAGGAAAGAAGGATTACAATTGGGGGTAATGTCGTACCATGACCAGCTGTGGTGAAACATCTGGGAGTGTGGATATCAGATAATATGTCATGGAAAATCCATGTCTCTAACTTAATAAAAAAAGTTAACTACATAGTCCGCCAGTTCAGCTTCTTCATTCGGTTTGCGAGTAAAAAGACTATAATTTTTATATTCCAAACGTACATTGCACCACACTATTTGTACTGTTCTGTGGCTTGGGTCCCTCTTACACCATCCAGTCTAAGAAAGAAGCTGCGTAAACCAATATCACTGTACGCAAGGCACTCTAAGATAGATAAACATGTGTACTTAAAATATATTAATGACGCATTCTCCACTCAATTTGTCAACATGGTTAACAAGATTGTGGCCACACCCCGACACCCCTTACATGATTTTATCATGGCCTCCAAGTCAACGTCCACCTCAACTCGCAGCAAATACACAATGCCAAACGTTCGTACGAAATTATTTCAGAACTCATTTGCACCTATGGCCATACGATACCTTATTAGTAATGATATGCCGTTATTTTTCGACTGAGTTAATGTCCAATGTTTATTATTTAATTTCTTATATCATCTATACTTAATGTAATATTACTTAATTTGTCAAAGACTTTATACTTATTACTTACTTACTTATTTAGCATGTTTTAATGATGCATTTGGTTTTACTATTCCCATTTACATTTTATCTATGTACAGGAATTAAAACAATATAATATACATATCGAACCCACGACCTACGGGAGATGTGAATTCAATACAACCACTATACCAAGGTGGAACCTTGGAGTTTTGGAGTACGCCACGCAGACACTAAATTTGCCATAACTTTTGAGTGCGTGCATGGATTTTGCTCAAATTACGTACAAACCTTTTCTACGTCAATGCTCTTTGAACACATTTAATAAAATTTACGAAATTACACCAAGAATATTTTGTTTTACTTTTTTCGCCGGGAAAAAAAAGTAAAATCAATGCAATCCTATGGGTTACTTTTTCTCCCTATTTTGGTCTAATTTTGAGCGAACAAGTAACAATTTAAGTTGGCTCTACCCGTTAAGGTGCGTCAAAAATGTACTTTTTTAATATTACAATTAATATAGTAAAGTCCACACAAAATTCATCTTACACTTTATTTCTACTTATTCGCTTTTTGCAGTATGCATTTCGAAATGTTGACTTCCAAGCCAGTAAACTCCCCATTAATATCGGGTGAAAAAATGTCCCAATTATTCTCAAATTTATCCGGCTATATATTACGTTAAAATATCTCGACGACCGGTATTAATTAAAAACCTACGTAAAAAATATAGAAAATTCCGTTGAAGAAAAACAAAGTATCATATTAAAAGACTTTTTAATCTTGTTAAAATAATACCAGCACGCTTATTAAACGTTATTTAGATTTTAGCGAGAAGGAACAGATTTCTAGTATTGATTACAGAATCGACAGCCACCGGCTGCATTCAAATTGAACCAATTAATTTATTGGAAATTGACTCATTTTAAGTTATTGACTTTCTAGCTCTAAGCTTGAAAGTCTTATTCGATAAAAATCAATATAGTTAGAAGACTTAAGTCACACATCACACAGTTCAGTCATTTAATGGGAATTAGTATATCTTCATTCTAAAATGATCTTTATTTTTCGCATAGGCCTACATTAAACTATATGGGGTATAATACAACAAAATACCGCTTAGAACCCGATCTTTACTTGATTTCCCGGCAACGGGATGGAAATACTAGAAATACAGGAAATACTTTTTATCGTTATAGGTAAAAAGGTACGTTTTTGTCAATACGTCTTAAATGTTAAATCGTATATTTTTCAACAGCAAAATTTCTGAATAAAACGAAATAGGAAACATTGTCCTTACTGATATAAGAATAAAACTGAAAATTATTTTTTTTATTTCTATGGAATTAATTTCGCACTACCAAATCGCCATGGCGGCATATTTTCCATTTTACAGTGCGACATTATATCTCAGTATGTCCCTACGCCATACATTTTACTATGTATATCCAGTATGTCACCGCGTCATTATTAGGTTGTTCTAGGAAGTTTGAGTGCATAACTACAAATAATTCCCCACAAATAAATAAAATTGGATTCGCCATTTTGTTCATAATTTTAGCACATTAAAGCTTTTACGGTCCTCGTTCTATTATTTCCCTCGCTGTCGCTCGGGAAACAAAATCACTCGTGCCGTAACGCTATAAAGTAGCAATGTGAACAATGAAAAATGACGTATATAGTTATTATTATGGCAAGAAAACAACAGAATGTGCAATTTAGATTGCAGTTTCATGCGAACCTGGACAGCCTAACCTTGCACTGCCTAACTTGTACTGCCTAACTTGTACTGGCCCAACCTTGCACTGCCTAACTTGTACTGTCTAAACCTGAACTGCTTAACCATGTACTGTCTGAATTTGCATTGCCTGACCATGTAATGCACAACCCTGCACTGCCAAACTTGTACTGCCTAAACCTGAACTGCTTAACCATGTACTGTCTGAATTTGCATTGCCTGACCATGTAATGCACAACCCTGCACTGCCAAACTTGTACTGCCTAAACCTGAACTGCTTAACCATGTACTGTCTGAATTTGCACTGCCTGACCATGTAATGCACAACCCTGCACTGCCAAACTTGTACTGCCTAAACCTGAACTGCTTAACCATGTACTGTCTGAATTTGCATTGCCTGACCATGTAATGCACAACCCTGCACTGCCAAACTTGTACTGCCTAAACCTGAACTGCTTAACCATGTACTGTCTGAATTTGCACTGCCTGACCATGTAATGCACAACCCTGCACTGCCAAACTTGTACTGCCTAAACCTGAACTGCTTAACCATGTACTGTCTGAATTTGCACTGCCTGACCATGTAATGCACAACCTTGCACTGCCTAACTTGCACTGCCTAACTTGTACTGGCCCAACCTTGCACTGCCTAACTTGCACTGCCTAACTTGTACTGGCCCAACCTTGCACTGCCTAACTTGTACTGTCTAAACCTGAACTGCTTAACCATGTACTGTCTGAATTTGCATTGCCTGACCATGTAATGCACAACCCTGCACTGCCAAACTTGTACTGCCTAAACCTGAACTGCTTAACCATGTACTGTCTGAATTTGCACTGCCTGACCATGTAATGCACAACCCTGCACTGCCAAACTTGTACTGCCTAAACCTGAACTGCTTAACCATGTACTGTCTGAATTTGCACTGCCTGACCATGTAATGCACAACCTTGCACTGCCTAACTTGCACTGCCTAACTTGTACTGGCCCAACCTTGCACTGCCTAACTTGTACTGTCTAAACCTGAACTGCTTAACCATGTACTGTCTGAATTTGCATTGCCTGACCATGTAATGCACAACCTTGCACTGCCTAACTTGTACTGTCTAAACCTGAACTGCTTAACCATGTACTGTCTGAATTTGCATTGCCTGACCATGTAATGCACAACCCTGCACTGCCAAACTTGTACTGCCTAAACCTGAACTGCTTAACCATGTACTGTCTGAATTTGCACTGCCTGACCATGTAATGCACAACCCTGCACTACCAAACTTGTACTGCCTAAACCTGAACTGCTTAACCATGTACTGTCTGAATTTGCACTGCCTGACCATGTAATGCACAACCTTGCACTGCCTAACTTACTGGCCCAACCTTGCACTGCCTAAACTTGTACTGCCTAAACCTGAACTGCTTAACCATGTACTGTCTGAATTTGCATTGCCTGACCATGTAATGCACAACCTTGCACTGCCTAACTTGTACTGTCTAAACCTGAACTGCTTAACCATGTACTGTCTGAATTTGCATTGCCTGACCATGTAATGCACAACCTTGCACTGCCTAACTTGTACTGTCTAAACCTGAACTGCTTATGTACTGTCTGAATTTGCATTGCCTGACCATGTAATGCACAACCCTGCACTGCCAAACTTGTACTGCCTAAACCTGAACTGCTTAACCATGTACTGTCTGAATTTGCATTGCCTGACCATGTAATGCACAACCTTGCACTGCCTAACTTGTACTGTCTAAACCTGAACTGCTTAACCATGTACTGTCTGAATTTGCATTGCCTGACCATGTAATGCACAACCTTGCACTGCCTAACTTGTACTGTCTAAACCTGAACTGCTTAACCATGTACTGTCTGAATTTGCATTGCCTGACCATGTAATGCACAACCCTGCACTGCCAAACTTGTACTGCCTAAACCTGAACTGCTTAACCATGTACTGTCTGAATTTGCACTGCCTGACCATGTAATGCACAACCCTGCACTGCCAAACTTGTACTGCCTAAACCTGAACTGCTTAACCATGTACTGTCTGAATTTGCACTGCCTGACCATGTAATGCACAACCTTGCACTGCCTAACTTACTGGCCCAACCTTGCACTGCCTAAACTTGTACTGCCTAAACCTGAACTGCTTAACCATGTACTGTCTGAATTTGCACTGCCTGAACATGCAATGCACAACCTTGCACTGCCTAACTTGTACTGCCTAAACTTGCACTGCTTAACAATGTACTGTCTGACTTTGCACAGCCTGACCATGTAATGCACAACCTTGCACTGCCTAACTTGCACTGCCTAACTTGTACTGGCCCAACCTTGCACTGCCTAACTTGTACTGGCCCAACCTTGCACTGCCTAACTTGTACTGGCCTAACCTTGCACTGCCTAAACCTGAACTGCTGAACCATGTACTGTCTGAATTTGCACTGCCTGACCATGTAATGCACAACCTTGCACTGCCTAACTTGTACTGGCCCAATCTTGCACTGCCTAACTTGCACTGCCTAAACCTGAACTGCTTAACCATGTACTGTCTGACTTTGTACTGCCTGACTATGTAATGCTCAACCTTGCATTGCCTAACTTGCACTGCCTATCCATGTATTGGCTAAACTTGCACTGCTAACAATGTACTGTCTGACTTTGCACTGCCTGGCCATGTAATGCACAACCTTGCACTGCCTAACTTGCACTGCCTAACTTGTACTGGCCCAACCTTGCACTGCCTAACTTGCACTGCCTAAACATGAACTGCTTAACCATGTACTGCCTGACCATGTAATGCCCAACCTTGCATTGCCTAAGATGCACTGCCTAACTTTTACTGCCTAAACCTGAACTACTTAACCATGTACTGCCTGAACATGTAATGCACAACCTTGCACTGCCTAACTTGTACTGCCTAAACCTGAGCTGCTTAACCATGTACTGTCTGAATTTGCACTGCCTGACCATGCAATGCACAGCCTTGCACTGCCGAAGTTGTACTGGCCCAACCTTGCACTGCCTAACTTGCACTGCCTAAACCTGACCTGCTTAACCATGTACTGCCTGACCATGTAATGCCCAACCTTGCATTGCCTAACTTGCACTGCCTAACTTGTACTGCCTAAACTTGCACTGCTTAACCATGTACTGTCTGACTTTGCACTGCCTGACCATGTAATGCACAACCTTGCACTGCCTAACTTGCACTGCCTAACTTGTACTGGCCCAACCTTGCACTGACTAACTTGCACTGCCTAACTTGTACTGGCCCAACCTTGCACTGCCTAACTTGCACTGCCTAAACCTGAACTGCTTAACCATGTACTGTCTGAATTTGCACTGCCTAACAATGTAATGCACAACCTTGAACTGCCTAACTTGTACTGGCCTAACCTTGCACTGCCTAACTTGCACTGCCTAAACCTGCACTGCTTAACCATGTACTGCCTAATTTTGCACGGTCTGGCAATGTAATGCACAACCTTTTAATTTTATTCGGAAGCCGCCTCCGCTTTGCAGGAGATTGCTTTCCCCTAAGAACCAGCCTAAGCACTATATTCTGCTTTGGCAGTGTTTAAATAACAACTTATACATTCAGTAAACAAAAAAACCGGTTGCATTTAATTATAATAATATTATTAGCTAACAATTCCCTAAAAATAAAGTAATACCCACTCAATTTAATTTCTACTAATGGACATAATTACCGTAATCGAAAACATAAATATATTTTAACAAATCGCGACTACGATTCAACATTACTCTACACAACAAAAAATTTATTAGTTTTAACACTTTACGATCCCGATTGGGCTCTATTTTATTATTTTATCTGTTCATTTATCAGTTCTAAATTGTAACATGACATGGAGACAAATCTCGATAAATAAAGAAAGTTGCGTGCCCAGGTCACCGGGGGAAACATAATAATAATAAGGTTTGTTAGAGGATCTGTTGCTGGTGATCAAAAAGGTAGAGTTGCCGATAAAGATCAAGACAAAGATCAGACCTTTGTGCTATTTGTAGTAGTTTTAGTTTTCCAGTAGGTAGCCAGCATTCTGTCTGCCCTGATGAAGGCCTGTTAGTATATTATAATTAATTTTAATATACATTGGTTGAAATATCGGCAACTCTACCTTTTTGATCACCAGCAACATATCCTCTAACAAACCTTATTATTATTAAATCTCGATAACGAAAATAAAATATAAATAATGTGGAAAACAATAAATTAATCCCCTCGTTAACAGTGTAATTAGACTCAAAATGTAAACTGCTTGGAGTAGTAAGTAGTAATAATAGCTTACATTGTTTAATTAAAAAATTATAATCACTCTGCAAAACCATTATTTTATGCAAAATCAGTCTGCTACCTTTATCTTTGTCTGTTTACTGGCACTTACAATAGTTACTATGACGTCACAAAAATAATAGGATAAAAATAAAATACAATTACAATAACTATTTATTTCATCTAGCACTTTATACGAACTAAAAAATCTCCCAAAACTATCCCTGTAATTAAATTACCATCTATGTCCGACTGTGCGAAAAAACTGGAAGAAATATAATTAATTAGGTAGTGTTTTGCATTAATTAATCGTTACAATGCTATTTGGTCATTGTGTCAACTTCTCTGAGTTCTGGTGATGTCCTCGCAAATCTGCAAAGAATCACTTTGCAGCGTTGCGGCATATATTTCAATAACATTCATGAACATTGCAGTGTTAATTAATTAATTAAGCATTCAGATCGCCGATACGTTTCATAATGTAACAAAATAACGAACACCATCGTGTGAAAAGTGAACTTTTCAGCGATACGACCCTTGTGGCATTAATTTACCAAAGCTGCATTACATAAGGTAGTAGGTAGGTAGGTCTTTATTACTTCGGCCCGCAACTCATTGGTAACTCATGAGTCGTATGTCATAAGTCGCTGTCAGATTTTGTCTGAGTCCGTCGATGTCAGAAGAAGGCATATATCTCCCGTGCTCTACTGGTACGTCATAAGTCATTTCTTAAAAAATATAAGATGCCCCTAACATTGAATGGAACACCATAAATTGCTGTACAATATTTTCTGGCTTGCTGCTACCCAAAGAACTAATCACAGGCCTCTTGCCGGATATAACTCATGAGTCGTATGTCAAAAGATGGAACATGGGAGATAATTACATTCGACTCATGAGTCGTATCAAACGACTTATGTCTTACCAGTGGAGACGCTCCCATTGAAACCAATGTGTTCCATCATTTATTTTGACTTATGACATATACGACAATCGACATACGACTTACCAGTACAATACCGTATGGTTGAAAAAAGTAGAAAACAAAGCAATACAGTAAGTAATGCATGGCCTACTTTTCACTTTTCTAAATTAATCTTTCAAATTCGTCATTGGGCAAATTATTTAGGTTTTCTAAACAAATTAGAGATTTTCTAAATTTTTCCTCGCCGTTTAGAAACTATTCCCAGCGGACATTTTGAAAAAAAAACCCTGGTAAAACCCCTCGCTGCGCTCGCTCGGTACGTAAGAATTCCATCGGGACATAGCCTCTGAAAAGTGGTACTTTTTACAATTTGATGTAAAAGGTAATTGGTACAATTAGAATAATACTAAATATATATATATACTGCCTAATTTTTCGGAAGAGTGTACAGATGTACACAGTGGGTTAGCAGTCTAACCTTAGTTACTTATTGTAGAAAAATAAAAAATTGTGAATTGAATCGACAATTGCTTTAGGTGTTATAAATACCGGCTGTAAATACACTATAACTATATTCCACACAAATTGGGAGATACTCGTATTGTAATATACGTAATAATAATAATAATTGTAATATATGTAATATTGTTGCTTCATAATTCTATTTTACTAAATTAATAAGAATATGACAATAAGAGCAACCCCAACACGATCTATAAAAAAAAACACCAAATGTTGAATTCCAATTATTTGTGTATAAAAGTGTGGCATCAATATTATTGGAACATTTAAAACAAACAATAATTGGTTTCCCCCAGTTGTTCCCTATTTATGGTTTCGAACAGTGATTGACATTTGCTTTGAATGGCGAACACCTTTAATGAAAGAACCAAACCGAGATAAATAATTACTCCTCCATGAAAACAACCGAATGTAAAGTAATTATTGTGGATCTCAGAATTAATTTTTAATCCAAATAATTCGGCCAGTTAAAATAAAACGTCGATTATAAAAGAGGTAGGGGAAATGTACCGTAGAATATAGTCTATTCCGATTAAATATCAAATTAATATAATAAAATATTAAATATTTAGGCACTGATGATATATATTATGTTCTAAATTAATATTGGCTGAATCAATTTAAACCGTTGGTTTATCAAACATTATAATATACATTCCTAGAAATTAAATTTCAAACTTTTTCAATCTTTCAAACAAATTATATTATTTAATATAAGTTAAATAACTCCTAGTAGAAGTTAACCCCATGCGGCCCACTATGTGAGGGAGGGGGGGAGGGGGGGGGGGGGGGTAAATTTGTCATTCACAACTATATTATGGAAACATATTTGTAGTGAAAAAAATACAAATGTCGTGAGTTTTTCTAAAATTTAATGGGCCATCCAACAGCGCAAATAACAACTAAATAGTCATTCTAGTTTTCTGTTTTTTTGGCCCTTTGCTAAACACCAATATGACCAAAATCGTTTCTTTGATTCTGGAATTATTTGATATCTATGAATTTGGCACGAAAAATACAAGTAGCACATAATGTTAACTAAGTTTGATGGCTTCTCCACCATAAAACAGAGAATAACCGCCATCAAATCAACTAATGATTTACCGGTACAATAAAATATTACCTCCCAATCATCCAACTTGTATTTTTCGTCCCACCATATTGGCACCAAAAAATGATGGTTGTGTTACCGGGATATTTTTATATATAAACTTTAAAATTATATTTTTTGAGGCAAACGAAAAAAAATAGCTCCCCAACCCCCACCATTATTGGTTAATTACATTGTAAAAATTACCCAGTCAAATTATTTCCAGCTGAAGTTAAATCACTTCAAGCTGAAATTAAATTAAATTATTTTTAACTTAAGTTAAATTAAGTTCGCTTAGATTTGGAGTCGGACCGGTATCTGGGAGGCTGTTGCTCCGGTAACGGTAGAGTAGACCCCCCTAGGCCGGGCGCCAGACTGGGTCTGGAGTCCCCAGCCCCGGGTAGATTAACCATGGACGCGGTTTTAGAGACAGCTACCGCGCCTTTTGCTTGAACTAATTTTTTGAGACGATCGACCCAGGTTGACTGTTCGGACGCGGTCGACGCCATCAGCAACAGATCCTTGGCTCCATCCCTCGCTTCCGTGCCGGCTTTACAAGGAGGCAAAGCGGCTTCGCCTTTATCCAGATGCTCTTTGTGGATTTTCAGTTTGCAGTTTCGGCATTCGTACGAAGGCGGGGGTCGTAGGATGTTTCCCATCGGTCTGTAACACGAGTCGCATGTCGTCGGCATGTGGTACGTCACAATCATTAATTCGTGTCCTTTGAATTCGTGTACCATTTCTCGGGACATTGTAGCACTGGACTGCTGGAGGTTTTCCTCTTTCCTTAACTCACCTTCACCCATGTATAATATCTGTAAATGAATACAGAGAATTACACAATTAATTAACTCTTTGAGACAAACATGTGACTACTGACAAACAAAAGTGGCTGTCAAACAAATTGGCTGTCAAATAAAGTGGCTGACAAACAAAGTGGCTGTCAAACAATGTGGCTGTCAAACAAAGTGGCTGTCAAACAATGTGGCTGTTAAACAAAGTGGCTGTCAAACAATGTGGCTGTCAAACAAAGTGGCTGTCAAACAATGTGGCTGTCAAACAAAGTGGCTGTAAAACAAAGTAGCTGTCAAATAAAGTGGCTGTCAAACAAAGTGGGTGAGAAACCAAAAGTGGAATTTCAAAAATGATCCCCTTCTGCGGTTTTGATACCTATAGGCTAATTTTCGGCGCCGATTCCGAAAATGGTAAAATATTTCGAAATTTCTGGTTGTTTGATGTTCTTTTTGGTGTCAAATGTGGTGCTGCACCAAAATTAATGATTTTCAAATTTTGGGTAAAATTACAAAAGTTGTCATAACTCGAAAACAAAACAACTTATTTCAGATTCGGAACCACCATAGAATTTTACATCGGAAAACACATTATTAAAAATTTGATGAGAAAAAGACTGGGTGTGAACATGAAAATGATAATGAAATGATAATGATAATGATTCATAAT